>JAVSBS010022853.1:17813-55459 GCA_033124195.1 Coracias cyanogaster | reverse complement strand
TGTCATGCAATTACCCCTTCGCCCCCAGCTTGAGAAACTCCTGTTTATGTTCTTAAAATACATTAGTAGAAGATGAAAGAACTGGAAGTTCTTATGGTATGCTAGAACTTGTTTTGAAATTCCATAGGTATCGAGAAAAGCATTTAAAAATAGGTTCATTACTGTAATAGGATACACTATATTAATATGTATAAACTGAACATCTGTCTCTGTTACTACTTTTTGTTCTACTTAGATGCAGTGTGATTTTCACTGAAATTAAAGTCTAATTATACTACACCTTTTTCTACTTATAAGAATAAATGTATTCTTAAAATATTCTATTTATTTTATGCCAGATGATGAATGTTTAGGAAAAGAATCTTAACATTAATCTATTTTATGATGAAACTTTTTTGCCCCTTAGTTATGAAAGAAGAGTTGCTGTGTGTGTTTTAACTAAAAAAAAAAAAAGTCACCAGGCAAACCACTGAGCTGCAGTATTTTTGTGTTTTAAAGTAAAACCCTCTTGTCTTAAAAATGTATTCACAAAGAAGCGCATTGTCCTTCTTATATTCTCTTTCTTTGTTGTTGTTTCTGGAAGTACTTCTGTATTTTATTTGGTTGTGTCATTTTAGAAGCTGTCAATATAGCGATATTCCAGAAGTTCCAAAATCTTTACTTAAAAGACTGATGAATTCTCTGTGTAGCCTTTTCAGTATGCACAAGTAATGAATAGAACAGTCTCCATGTTGAAGTAGTATGGTGAAGAACAACAATGTTCTTGAAGAAAAGGGCAGTGGATGAAGGGTATGTCTGCCCTTTAGGAAGAGCCTTCCTGGTCTCTAAAAGCCTGAGTTTTAAGACAGTCCTGATGCCCATTTACAGAGGAGAGCCTTTGGCCTAGGTCTGGAGATGCAGAAGTTTAAGCTAGTCCTACTGAATGGAGATGGAGGTTGGAAAATGGTCATAGTTTCTGCTCGTGCAGGAAGCTGCCCACTTAGCAGTGAGGACAGGCTAACTGCGGTGCTGAGTTTTTTGAGTTCCCTCTTCACAGCTCTCCTGAAGGACAGGTGTAGCTAGTTCAAAAGCCTTGTAACATTTCAAAATGAGGAACTGTGAACCCTCTAGTGGTGCTCTGCAAAATGCACGGATTTGGAACCTGTGTTCACGCTGCACCTGGCTCTTCAGCCTCTGCAAGGCTCATCCTGAGTGTCTCACCTACGTGCTGAGCTTCTGAGCTAAAAGTACAGAGGAGACTTCATCTACCATTGTTATCAGACCAGCTTTCGAAGACAGACAGAGTTTTGAGAAACAAAATTATTTTAACAACAAAGTTGGAGATGTTGGGCCAAGTGGCCCAAATCCATTGGCCTGGTAGGGCCAAATCCTGGAGTTTCAGCTCACGTGTGCCACAGAATAAAGTAACTGTTGGTCTGCGCACCAGCAGTTGGTTGAGGTGAGAAATTCCCCCCTGTCCCCAAATGCTTTGCTATCTGGAAGGCAAATTTGGAGGAGGTTGGTTTTTTACTCTTGCATGTTATGAGTAAGTTTCCTATCATGGGGAATCAATGCTTCTTTAATTAAACCTGATTGGCATTTTTTCATTATAAAACAGTTGTAAGTTTATTGAACTGTAAGGTACTTCTATGGAAAGTTCCATCTCTAGCTTTTTATTTTAATTTTTTTAGGAGGAGGATGGGAGGAAGCTGTAGAACAAACAATTGTTTCTTCTCTGTCATGGTCAAGAGGAAAATCCGTTCTTTTTGTTTATTATGAACAAAATCTGAAGGTGTTTTGTGGAGTGCCTCTGCTTTGCTGGAGGGCTTTGATTCACCAGTTGTAAATCCTCTGAAAATACTTGTGAAGGTCTGCTAAAACTTGGAAATACCATTTCATACATGCTGAGCAATGACTTTTTAGGGATTAGCTGCTTAACTACACAATGGCATTGAACATGCTGGTTCCTACTGCAGGTATACAGCAGGAATCCTCTTTAATTGCTCTTCTTGGTTGCTAAGAATCTGCCATGGGGCTTGTTCTAGCCTACAGAGAGTGACTTCTGTGCTCCAGAGCCCTGCTGGCCAGGCAGTCAGGAAGTAGAAAAGTCTAACTGAAATATATTGAAAGTACTGGTAGCCTCTCATAAAGCAGTACCATTTTAGAGTCAGGAGTAATATTCGAACACACTGGAATATCTTGCTTTGAAATGTAAGTGTTTTGTGTTGTAGCACTAACATGTGTCCCAAATCCTTGTGTGCTTTTTTTCCCGCCCATAATAAGGTGTTCATGCGTATTAACCAAATCTGTCAGATGAATGGGTTTTCACTTAATAGACACGCAGTCTTCCTCTTTAGTGTATTTTAATCTATATCTATTTTAATTTGCTTTCAGGACTGAATCTACACCTTTAGTTTATAGTAAACTGTTAGTATTCCTGGTTTATTGCCTTTTACCCTAATTTTTCACGATCCTTCTTGCCCTCTAGTAGAGCTTTAGTGATGAACTATGTACTTTTAATAGTAAAATGAGCTGAAAAGTCTCCTTAGGGAAGCTAAGAGTCAGGCAAATCATCCGAATTTGTTAATGTGGTGAAAAGTGGTATGTCTAAAGTCATTTTTTGTAACAGTACCTCTATATTGTAGGAGACTTCCAATTTAAGAGGAACTGTCCCTCTCTGGGGCACTTTATAAAGTTAACTGCCGGCAGACATTTGTTCTCTGTTTTATCTAAAGAAAGAAATTTGTAGTCAACATACACAATTTATGTACAGTTGATTCGTTAGGACCAGTGCAGGTAACGAAGCAGAAAACTCTTACTGTGAGGGTTGAGTTTACAGAGTGGGGCTTAGGGGGTGAGTTTGGGGAAGCCATGTGGTGCGTGCAAAGCTGTGTGTATGGAAGAAGGTGGATAGATGACTGCAGCTTTCAGAGGGTGCTTGAGCTGATACAGTAGTTGCTGCTATAAAAAAGGTGCCATTGCCCTTAACTTTCTCATTCTGTGGGGACTGTCTGACATCTCTTAATGAGCTGATTCTTATCGCTAACCCAGAAGAATGCATAAGATGAATGAGTTACATTTCTGCTGGCTTAGTGAGTTGAACCGGTTTTCCACAGCATTGCACAGGTACCACAGTATAAGGAAGGTGGTGTAAACGTGGGCAGGCAATGGACTGAGTTGACCCTTTTCAACAGCAGTGTCTGATAAACCAGATCTGCCACCTTGTGAGACTTCTCTCTGGGAATCTGTCTGACAGATGGGCACTGATACTGGAGCATCTGCAAAGCAGAGGGGAGGGGAGCGAGGGCGAGAGCCAGCAGACAGTTTGACTAGGGCTACAGACTGCATCCTTTACAGGATGTTCTAGACTACTTGTGACTGCTTGCACTCTCAGTTTCAGAAGCTGTGCTAATTAAATGGCAGCTTTTTCATGGTGGAGAAAGAGTACTTCGTAAGCTGGAATTCCCTCTACTGAAGGGGAAGAGTCTGTGCTCTGGGTTTGAGCATTAGATGCCTGTTGGGACAGACAATGATGGGTTTTCAGTAGCCTGCCAGTTGATGGATTAGTATATGTATGTGTCATTTCCTTTTAGGTGATTGAATAGGGTATTGTGTTGCACGGATTTTCACAATCTAAAATAAAAGATGTGGGAGAAACTTCATTAATGGCTGTTCTGAGAGGGATACTGTATGCTCTCGTAGTCAAACTGATATGAGACCAGTCTGTAATTCCACTTCCCAGAATACTGAAATGGCATCTTGAGAAGTTTCTGCTTTGTTTCTCATTGGCATTTTTGAAACATAGACTGCAGCATCCAACCTGGTCTCCAAAGGGTTTTGAGTTTCTAACATCAGATGTTACAATTCTAGTCCTCAATAGCGCTTGCTTTTCTTTGCAGTCCCTTATGGGCATTTCACTTCATTTTTAAAAAGATTTATTTTTTAACCTGGAGTTTTGACTGTACACTTGGTTCTATTCTAGTGGTACCAATCAGTTTGATTTTTCAAAGATCACCTCCTCCAAGCTCAAGAATAGCTCATCCCATCAAGAGCAGCAAGAAGCAAAGGTGGCAAGAGGCCTGTCTGTATGAACAAGCTGTTCCTGAAAAACCTCAAACATAAAAAAGAAGCATGCAGGAGGTGAAAGCAGGGTCAGGTGGCCTGGGGTGAATGTGGAGACACTCTTTGAGCATGCAGAGATGGGGTTAGAAAAGCGGAGGCCAACATAGAGTTAAATCTGGTGAGGAAAATGAAGAGCAACAAGAAAGGTTTTTTGCATGTACACCACCAGCAGGGAGGGTATAAAAAAATGGAGTCTGACTCTTTTCCGTGGTGCTCAGTGAATGGACAAGAACCAATGGGCACAAACTGAAACAGAAGAAATATTTAAATGTAAGAAAAAGTGTTTTCACTATAATAGCTGTCAAGGCCTAGAACAGGTTGCCTAGAAGGGCTGTGGATTCTCCAGCTGTGGAGATACTCAAAACCTGGCTGTACATGATCCTTGGCAATCTTCTCAAGCTGACCCTGCCTTGAGCAGTGCAGTTGGACTTGATGGCCTCCAGAGGTCCCTTCCAGCTGTAAAGGCTGTATGATTCTGTGAACTTTGAATGTTGACATATTTCTTTTTCCACTGCCACATGGAAAAATACTTTAAAAGTTTGAGAATACAAACTAGTCAGTTATATGTATATAAACTTCTGGAAAAATTGTAGGAGTAATACTTTTGTGTTTTGTGTAGACAGTAACATCATAAAAATGAAATATGAACTTCTGCAAGCGCCTTGATGCTTTAAGACCATATCTGTACTGTATTTTCATACTTTGCATAACTTTAATCTTTTTACATAAGTCTCCAGTATCAGCTTACCAAAGTGTCATCTGTATTTACTGACCTTCCGTTGACATCTGTTGCAAGGAAGCTGATTTTTCTGGGATCTGGACCTTTCTCCACGTACTATTTAAGAATGTAAGAAATGCCCAGCTGATTCAGAGCCTGGCCTGTCCAGTCTGGCAGTCTGTGTTAAGACAGCAACAGGAGATACTGTTCAGGGGTACCATAGCTTGGCTAGTTTCTAGGGCCTGTTCCCCTAATATCAACAATCATTGTTTTGAGATATTAGAGGGTGCATCCCTCTAAATAGAGAGTATCCATTTATTGAACTGCTCTCTGAATTTGTCTAATCATTTTTGTGATGGTTCCCAGCATTTTTTGGCTTTGCAGCTGCTTCATGTCAAATGTTATTTCAGAGAATGGTGACTTCAAGATCTCCTTCCTGAGCTGTGCCTACCAGCAGACGCAGTTGTGACTGTTCCAGCTGCATTGGGGATGCGCTTCTCAGTAGGTGTAAAGTCTTTAAGGGACACTGAAATGCAATATGGAAATGCAGCAGGATGTTAGAGGGATTTTTTGGTATGTTAGTTACGTGACAGCTGGAGTCAAAAAGAAAGATGGTAGTTAGAAAAAAGTGTCTGGAAGAGCAAAATAAGTATTTGACCTCCTTGTTTGCTAAGCTTTATATTCTTAAGTGTGGTACCACTAAGTAGGCCATGAAGAGTGAGCTGTTTGCTCCTTTTTAGTTGAGTGAAAAGATGCTTCAGAAAATCAGTGCTGGTGCAGGCAGGTGTAGAAGAGGAGGCTGAAGCATGGTGGCCAGAGGCTCTAGTCTTACTCTTAGACTTACAGAGTTTCTTTCAGCCTAGTCCATTTAATATGCTTTGTGCAGTGAGTTTTATCACGTTAGGAAAATACATGATATTTGGACATTGATACTCTTATGTAGATTATCCTGGCAGTGTTTGCTTTGGAAACCCTGAATAAATAAGCAGTGAAAATTATGTCTTGAGAGTTTAGTGTATGTTTTCCCTAAGGACTAGCTGAGAGAAGAATAAATCAGTTAGAATTTGCTGCATGGTTATTACCCTTTTGTGGACCTACTAAATGCTGTGGATCCATTTTGGGAGTGCTTGTTTATGAAAATACTGAAGGAGTGGTACAATGTGTGCATAGGTACTGATTTACATACAGGTAGAGTGCAGAGTTTGTAGATTTTTTTTTCTGGAGATCTGCACACTATCTGCTTGACATTTAATAGAACATTTCTAGTAATTGTTCTTAAAGATAACTGTAAATCTCAATCAGGCTTAATGAAATTAAATTTTAAAATATCTAAGTCAAAAATACAGAAAGCTTAGCTTGTAGCTAGATATTAACAGGATTTTTTTTTTTTTTTTTTTTTTTTTTGGCTGGACAATCGCTTGGGTATCCAAAACAATGCAGCAAAGGTTAGAGTTGTATTGGTGAAGTATATAGGATGTTCTAGATTAAAAGAAGTATAGGGGTAGGTATATCCTTTTAATATTGGACGTCTGTGTGTAAATGCTTATCTCTCATTAATGCAGTTCTTTAAAGGCACATATAATTTGTGTTCTGTGTTCTGTCTTTGTATTAAATTCCTGTCTGAAAACCAGTAACAAAGTGGGGGTTTTGTGGGTTGGTTTTTGTTGGTTTTTTTTTAATCTGCAGATTTATTATGTGGCAGTGGCTTGATGAAACATCATTAGTGAAGAAAGACAAGCTTATATAAAATCAGATCACTGAAGTGTGTTTGGGTCTTTTTCCAGTTTAAAGGCCTAAAGGATTAAGGCAGTAAGAGCTATGTGCTACTTTTAACTGTGGGTTTGCCTATGGTAGCAAAGTTTCTTTCCCAAAAGGGCCTGAAACTGTAGAATTTGAGTAAGGTGACAGAAGATTAAGGATTTTTTAACATATGAAAAGCTAAGTGCTTTCTAGAGTTTCTCTCTCTTTTTTTTTTTTTCTTCTTTCTGTCTTTCTTTAAACAGACTACTTCCTTCAGCAGCTAACTTCTTGGCGATTTTTCCTTTTTTAGGAAGTTTGTTGTGGATGAAGTGCTTTGCAGTGAGAGGAAGCCAAATCAGAGTAACATACCTCATGTTAAACTTGTTACATAATTTAGCTGAACAACAGAAACAGATAACAGGATTAGGCTTTTATAGATGAAAATTGAGGTTTTAGACCATTAGTTACACCACAGAAGCCTTAAATGTTGAGTACTGCTTGGAAAGGCTGATGGTTTAAACACAAGGATTTTGCATAGCAAGGTATCTGCTTGAAGGTACCATGAAGGTATCATCTGGAGCTTGTCTTGTTTTGTTTTATGCTACCAACAGTACCAGTCTTCCGTAAGATGGGTTTGGTGAGTCTGCCATGGGGATGCAAAGTTGAGTTAGCTGTTTACATACTTTTAACACGATTAAAAATAGAAAGCACATATTTGAATTAAACATGGGGGGTTTGCTTATTGTAATCTACTCACTTATTCTCATACTAGGGAAAAAAATACTTAGAATCTGTTGCTTTTCTTGTGAAGCCATGAGGAATGCTGTGGTTTATGGTAAGATTAGGCGTGGGTTTAGGAAGAGGTGAGCAGAGCAGTTGCGCTGAACCTGACTTTCATCTACCTGATCTGTCCATATGTCATGAACGAGAGTTGGAAATTGCTCTGGGCTTGCTCAGCCTTCCCTCTTCAGAGTTCTCCAGAGCTTTTTGCCCAAAGCTGGATCGAGGTTTGTACGTAACCAAAGGAAAACTGAATCTGAGTTAGGCCTTCCTCCTGGTCCTAAAATGGACCTGCTATGCCTCCTGAGTTGGAGTAGCTGAGGTGGTTCAGATGTGAGTAGGGAAGGTGGGTGAGAAGTGAAGCTGTAGGACACAGTGAAACGGGAGAACAAGAGATGGAAAGACGCTGTGACTAACATGTGGTAACAAGGGTGCTGTTAGACTCCTGTAAACGGTAGAGGTTGTGGGTTTCCGAAAGGTGAGGAGTTGGCAGTACTAGTATTTTCCTGTCTGGTGTTTGTGCTCAATTTGTCAGTGATGTTTTCAGGCCTATGTGGATGTATGAGTTATAAACTGTAATTAATTAAAACCTAAATGTCAGATTGATACTAGTTTGCACCAATGAGTTCTGCAAAGTGATGAAGTGTAATAATAGGTGATGAATTAGCCTTTGCTTGTGTTGACAACCATTTTTTGTTTATTATACTTCATAATGTATTGTTGAGTTTTTTTAATGTAATCAAGTAACACCGATAGACTGTCACTCTGCCACTCTTACTAGACCCTGCAAGAAAGAACAGCAACTTTTAATATTCTGTGCTCAGCCTGCATGCGTGCATTTCTGTTAAGAGTTCCTAAGCATGATATCAAAATAAAAATAACCAATACCTTTTTTTTTTTTAAGAGGAAAAGGAATCAAACCTTTAATAATGTTGAAAAAACAATTTATGCTACATGTTTAATGGTCACAGTAAATTTAGAGAGCATGCTGTAGCACACCAATGCCACATTTCACTGGTGAGCCAGTGCTCTTACCCATTTTTGCTTGTGGGGCCAGGAGAAAGAGGTTTTGGTGAGTTAAAAATGGGAACAATGAGTGCACAGCAGGTTCAATCTGAAGAGTGTAGTAATTCACCTGGCTGTCCTGTCTGTTGTGGCCCCTTCTAGCAAGGACTGTTCATTTCATGTCTGTCCACTGAAGCCCCTCAGACTGTTCCCTAAGCTCTCTAGATTCCCTTCTTACTGTGCTAGACTGAAATGGAGCCAGCAGCGCAGCACATAAGAGGTAGGGCTGGTGCTGCCCGTCTGCCACCCAGACTCAGCACTGGCAGCCATATGCTCTGCTTCCAAGTCTGTCATTCACATTTATGAGAACATTTACCTCTCTGTATAGGTTCAAGGTGCAAGTTTCCGGGGTTGGAAGGAGGTGACGTCGATGTTCAATAAAGATGATGAACAGCAATTGCTAGCAGGATGCAAATCTCCAAAATCCAAAGGGTGAGTAAAACCAGTGGGTCGATCTGCTATTAAAATACACAAACTGAAACAGAAAAAGCAGTACTGAAGGTAGACACTGAGAAGAAGTAGTGTTCAACTCATGGAAGTTGCATCACAGAGGGAGGTTTGTTCATTTCAAAATTCTATATATGCTAAGTTTAGGATGAATAAGGCATGCTGTATTAGGAGAGGATGGGTATTGTTGGTCTGTCAGGAAGAAAAGGGAATTTAGCTGCATAATAATTTTTTACTGCAGAAAAGGAGTAAAAGTTTCGGAGTAAAAGGGTCATTCCTACCCTCCCCCTTTCCCTCGTAAGGATTAATTACAGTTGAGCTCACAAATTCCCTTCTTTGCACACTTTGCTTTCTCTTCTGAAGTCTTGTCTACACCTAAAAAGGTTAAGTGGAGTAGCTATACTAGGATCTGCAAATCTTCCGTGCCAGAGCAGAGGTGTTTACTTGGAACAGTTTGGTCCGGTTAGAGCCGTTCTCTGAGCAGACCAGACCTCTTCCCAGGACAGACTGGTTTGCTGTTACAAGTTTGTGTGGGCTTTTCTTACATGTGCTACTGAATTACCTTGGTTACAAACAGGAAAAAATATGCCACCTATCAGTATAGCTGTTCCAGATAAATATGATAAAGCTTACTGTAGTACGTTTTGTTTCCAGTTTACTTTGAAATATATGGATTTCAGCATGCAGGTGCATAGATGTGCCTGTAGGGGTGTGTGTGTATATGTATATAAACAACTAAGAAGATAAATACGTACATTTCCATTTCCGTTTGAGCCTGTTCAATAAAACTTCCAAAAAGTTCCCAGTTACTGTCCCTGTCCAATTTTATGGGTGTTACTAAGGTGCTAGATCACTTCAAGGATCCTTTGTAATTGATGCTGAATATAAGAATCAAGTAACCCAATGAAGAGAGCAGAAGTGTGAAAACTGAATTACCACAAATGTGGAAAGCTATTTTAGCGTTAGAGTGAAAACTGCCTCTATTTTAAGTTCGGGGGTATTTACCTATAACTGTATACCATAATTTTTACTCTACTTTTAAAGAATAATGCAACTTTTCAAGTGTGCTACTCATGAAATACAGGAAAAGTGTTTGGAGGCTATGACTGGTTTTAGCAAGAAGCAACTTCTGAGAAATCTAATCCTAAATTCAAAATTCAGTAAAGTAATTTTAAAGGTATTGGTTCAGTAGCTTCCATTTTAATTATAGTGTGAAGCTTTCATTAATGGAAAAAAGCTGTTAATAGGAATACTAAAAAAATGTCAATGGTGGTTTTATTTGTGGGAAAAGAATTTGTATGCTACTACCAGATGATGTTTTCAATTTGCTATTTAGCTCATTGAACCCTGAAGATTGTGTGTTTCACCACTGGTATTCAGCCTTTCCTTGCTGTCTGTTATTTGGTTACATTCATAACCCTGCATATAAACTTAAACATAAACATTTGGCATTACATATTTTAAATACTCCACACTGCAAACATGAAATAACTCAGACTGAAGATTCTTAATGTGATAAGAAATGTAGTAATATGAGTAACCTTTCAAATGTCTTTGAGAGAGAAACTGTAACAAAATTTCTTCTTGGTTTTTGGAGGGAAATTTTGGGATTTCTTACCAGAAACCAAACCAGCTGTTCTCAAAATATTGTGCAGATCTTTTTGAAAAAAAATGCTGGTATCTTTAAAGTCCTAATACTGTGTACGGCAAATATTTTAGAGTATAAGGTTTAACTGGCAAGGTGATACGGGTATTTGAAACTGAGGAACCACTGTGAGTGGTTGTTAAAGCTGGTAGTAGACAAAACACTTTCATATTCCTTCTACTACCCTACCTCTGGGCTTGGGTTTTGGGGTTGTTTTGTTTTTTTAAATTCGGTTAGAGACCTGATTTATTCTAATGCGTGCTAAAATACTTCATACATTTCCAAAGGCAGTTCTCTGCAATTCACCAGGGTTGTGGGGGAGTGTAAGTTCTTTTTTAATAGGAAATAGCCACACTCAGTCCACTTCTGATTTATCACTGCAAGATTCTGCTGTGTCTAGGCTTGTATGTATGTGAGAGTGTTTTTGCCTGAAGCTGACAGTAAGGGATGTGCTGTCACAATCTGCTGGCCATTCCTTACTATAAAACATAATACATTAATTGAATGTTTATGAATAACTATTACATGCACTGTTAAATGAAGAAATTAATCACCTCACAACTGTCATTTTCTAGCACAAACCTCAAGTTAAAGGAAGAGGTGAAGTCTGAAAAGAAGCCAGGTTTTTGGGACAGTTTGGTGATAAAGCAGAATGTCCCATCTAGGAAACCAGACGAGATTGAGGGATGGGAACCGCCGCAGATTACTTCTGCTGACTCTGCTAGTGATGCCGCAGCTACTTTAAGTGACTATACAGCCTGGTCAGGCTGGGAAGATGAAACCAAAGGCTCCACAAAATACACAAACCTGGCCAGCTCAGGAAACAGTTCCAGGTGGAGTATCAAATCAGCTGGGAAGCTGGTTAGTATTAGGCGTCAAAGCAAAGGTAACCTTACTGACAACTGGGAAGAACTAGAATGATACTGGTTATGTGAAATACTTTGTAGGTAAGAAAATAATGGTTCCATGATTTACTCGTATGTTTAAACCAAAATCAAATCTGCTCAATATTGCACCTTTATACAGTACTTTGTTTTATTCAGATTGTTACAAATTTTTGCTCACCTGATAGTAAATTTTCTTATTACATTGTTAAATAGCTATGTTTTCCACACTGAAGAAAAGTAGAAAATCTATTTTGTGCCTATATTTCACATTCAGACTCTGCAGTATGTTGGATTGTTGGTTTTACCAAAAAAATGTAATTCCTTAGTGAATGTATACACTGGTTGTAAATTTGACTGCCTTATGTAGGAACTTCCACTAGCTTGAGGTCCTGTTTCTTTCCTAGTATTTGAGGGCCACTCAAAATTTTTGTTTTGATGCTGTCCCTTTTTAACTAAGAATAATGATCTGTCGCTTGCAGGGAGAATGCTTATACTTAGTAGACTGTTTTCCAAATCTTCAGCCTCAGCATATGCTTCAGCTTGTGCACACAAGATGCTCAACTGTCACAATGTGTCTATACAGTGTATGAAATGGGAAAATACTGTTGTAATTTAATTCCTTCCATCACCGGATCTTCACCAATAGTCAGGTCAAATGGGTCTTCCAGAGTTTTGTTCTGTTTTGTTTTCTTTTCTTTTAATATTGAATGTTGTTTGACAAAACTAAGCTTCTCAGTTCTTAAGATGTGTGTTATGCCAAAAGTAAAAATGAATGAAAATTTGGAAAGCACCAGGGAGCAGAGTATAAGAAGATCTCGATATTCAGTATCTGTAGTTCTGAATCTAGGGGTAAATTGGTCCTTATGGAAGGAAGGGTGTATGTTTTCATTTTACAATAGCTGATCCTTGTTCCACAAACAACTTCTTTGTTTTGTACTGTGTTGTTCCTCCCCCCTCTGCCCCATAAGCAGTGATTGGATCATACTCTGGCATTTTCAGGGTACCTGAGTAACTGAGCCATTGCAAGTATGTGCATGCACACAATTTCTGAAGTGTTTTTGTTAGAAAGCTCTGTCTTACTAGCTACTGATATTTTAATTTTTTGGTAAAAGAAGGTGAAGTGTTAAACTTGAGCTTTGAAATGTATATAAGAATACTAAAAGTGCCTCTTTCTAGCATATTGTCTCTCATTAGCAGTGTGGCTGATGTCAGATCCAAAGTTGGTTTCCCTTTTGTTTGTGTGACCTATATATACTGCTTTAACATTCATGGAAAAAATTCAAACCAAAAGTTTTGTAACACATGAACAGTCGGCCTTTTCTCGCCTGATTGTTAAACTGGTTTAACAGAGCTGAAAACTTGTTGACTGCCTAGCAATATGGCCAGTACAGTCGGAAGATCAAGTTAGCATTTCAGAGAAAATCGGCATTTTTATAAGAAAGCATATACCTTTATATACTGGATGTCTTGTAAACTATTTTTGCAAGAAGCTTATGCTGATGAAAAGGGATGCATGCGATTTCCTTCTAAGCTTGTACCTTGTTTCTGTTACTGCCACATTACTCCTTTCTCAGCTCTCTCTTTCTCCTCTCTTCCAATTAATGTATAGTTTTTTGGCTTACAGTTCCTGTATAGCTATTTTTTGGAGATTCCTGTTGAGATGTGCCTGGAGGGAAACTGTAGCAAAATGGTTTTGGTCTTTTTTTTCTGGTGTTAACAGATCTTTAAAAGACATTGTTCTTAAGTTTATATAAAAGACTGCCAGTGTTTTGTGCTACAAAACAGAATCTTGTAACTGGCAAATATATTTGTAAAATTGGCATTATATATTAGAAAAATACTAATAGAGGAGAAAGGGTTAGCATTTATATTGCATCATTTAGTCTGTGAGTAAGCTCTGTATTTGCCTTTGGCAAGTACATCTGCTGAGATCTAATTATAGGAAAGAATTAGTATTCTTGGGTAAAGTATGCTGCATTTTATAGTTTATGGAATACCCTCTAAGGCATGAGCTAGTATTTGATTGTTGGTGCTGACCTAAAAGAATAGGAAAAGATCTGCAAGCAGCCCTCAGTATTTTGCTCTCAAAGATGGGCTGTGAACTTCTAATTTCCCTCCTGAAGAAACTATTTATACTGTGACCAGTAAAGGTTTTGCCTTGCACATTATACTGTCAAGTGCCTGTTTCTCACCTTGATGATGTGTTTGATGCACAGCTTAACTGCAACATTTTTCAGTTTGTTTTTAAATGTGTGATAAAGAATACGCTCACAAAGCGGAAGCCTGATACAAAACAAAATTGCATCCAAGTGGGAAATTGAGATACGTCAACTTACGGTTTAAGTCCTAGTGAGGAAAGTTTTGGTGTGCTTTTTAAGTGATATTTCCTCAGAAATAACCATTCTAAGGATGAATGTTACTAAATTTAATTTATTGTTATGCTTTAATAATGTATTTGTCTTTTGAGAACTCACTGATGTGAGCTTCTCTTAGGTTCATAAACTTGTCTGAATTTTCAGAATGGGGTCCTCTTTTCTTTTACCTTCTTTAGATGCTTAATTACATGATACATTTATGGGCTTAAGCTGTACACGGCTCCATGTGTGGAATAAGTGTAGAATATGTCCCTTAATATTTGTTTCGAAATTGCATTTCAATCTATGTGAAATGGTTTAGAAGAAGGTAGCATTAAGATTGTATGATAAGATTGCACAAAATAAAATATAGTTTATATTGCTTTCTCGTAGCCAATCTGCATGATTGTTGGCGTGGTTTTGACGGGAATTAAAAGCTTCACGTGGCTGTAACGAGTCACTTAACTTTAAGCAAAGTTCTTTCTGAGTATTTTTATTTATTAGCATAATTTGCAAAAAGAATAGTATTTTACATATGAATAAAGATTTTAGTTTGAACTGGAATGTCTTATTCTTTAGTAGTTTTTGTCCCATTTTATTTCTCATGTGAATTTATTTCCATTCGCATGGATGTTCCTTGCATCGCTGTAGAATGCAGCCAAGGAAGTAACGGCCGTTTGTCCAAACCCGGTGAATCATGCTGTCGCAGAAGCTGCAGTATCCTAGATTTACAGCATCACCCGTCGCTTTCACAGTGGGAAGAATTCATTGGTTTTGACAAACTGCAAATATTTTGCTTTACTGGTATTTATTGGCTTAAACTTTTTTTTTTTTAAATTTATTGGCTGTTATGAGAGCTTGGGCAGAGCAGCATTCTTTCCCTAAAGATTTCACCGGCTACGTGTAAACTGGAGGACCTGGAATGGTTTTGCCTGTAACGAGGTGAGACCTGCACGTCCTGGACTGTGACAAAAGTGAGACGCAGCCACTCTTACCAGCGGATCGGGTACGGAGAGAAGCGTGTTGCCAGCTTCTCCTTCTGCCACTCTAGTCTGCTGCCTTTTTTGTTGTCTAAATAGGCTTAGCAGAGAACACCGAGGCAAAACGTTTCTTGCCAGACTGTATGAACTAGCTGAACCAGAAAATTTTATTCATACAAGTTACATCCTCAGGAGAAAAAAACATATATCAAGATGCTTCTGACTATGCCTGGGTGGGTCAGCTGCACATGTGGGCAGGTGGAAGGGAGTGGAGGGCTCTGCATTTCCAGACCCTGGGTGGCAAGAACCCTGCCAGATTTTGAGCATAGCTGTTCCCACAGCCCAGGTGAATCCTGCCTGGCATCTGTCTCAACTTCCAAAACTTTCTGAAATGCTTGTTACTGTACGTGAATGTCAGATGGCAAAACTGTAGGTCCTATCTCTGCACGGTCTGAAGAGAACGTGTTGTTTGGCTGTTCTTACTGATGTATTTTTTTTCCCCAAGTGCCTGCTAGTTGGTTTCTGATGTATCTGGGAGATGAAACCAGCACTATGAAGAAGAAAAGTTATTTCCTAAAAGACTTAGTAACTGGTTACAGTTTGCAAAGCTGTGTATCACTAGATACACAGTCTGTCTCTCAAAAATTCCTTGTAGCATGACTGCTCTGTACCATACCAGACAGGGAATCAGATAGGCAAAGAGTCCAGTTTAGAACTTGAAAGGAGTTGCATTTATTGTAGGAAAAAAAATGCTTCTTCTATAGGTACAAAGTAATAAAGATTATGAAAACCAATCGGAAAATAGGAATATAAATAACAGAAAATAATATGGAATATATAATAGTAAACTAGGTGTAAGGAGAAGATGTTTTTTCATGTGGTATTTACCAACTCTTATCACTGGCACTAAATAAATTCCTGCTCTCTATTTGGGAAGAAAATTTTCCAATTCTGTGTTGAGTATTTACTAAAAGATGCAAGAAAGCAACTATATTCCGTTAAAGTCCATAATAATTTGGTAATAGCTTGGCTGGCACTTATATTTTTATGCTCTTGAGACACAAATAACACTAATGAAGGCTTAGTAACACATTTTGAACTGTGAGTTTGCTGTTGGAAAAGAAAAAGCATTACTCTCTGCAGAGAAAAACACACAGCTGTATTTTGCAAGACTAGTTCATCCACTACTGAGAGTAAGCATGGTATTTAGCTTTCTAGTTGTTCTCACCCCTTGTACTGAGAAGACTAACTGAACAGTTGAGTTTAAATGATTTTTCAGATCATCGGCTGGTTTAATTATGTGAGGTATAGTAAAACAGCTCGGATTTGATACAGAACCACGCCTAGCAATGTCTTCTGGCCTTTCTTATCTTGTACCTTTTTCCTTGGAACCCCCAAATGCTGTTGTCTTGAACATGTTTGTCCAGGGCTCTTGCAGTTCTCCATAAGATTACACTGCTGAATGCTTCTGGTGTTGGAGAGACAGGGAAGATACTCGGTGTGTGCGTGTTTGTGCTGGAGGAGGGAAGAGACACTCATGTATCCAGGGTCCGTGTACTCTACTCATGGCATATTATTATTTTTTTGCTGCTGGAGCTTTCTTATGTGCAAGAAAGCAATAATTATTAATTATTCTTTGCTGTATTTTATTTCAGCATTTGTTCCCCATTGGCTTTTTTGAGGTCACATGCAAAGACAACCTCTCTGATGACATCAAGACTTCTCTTTGCTGTTTTTCTCACGATGGACACCCGCTTTTAGGCAGACTTGCCTCCAGTTTAGTGCCTGTGAACAGTTTATCTTTTGAACATTAGGACAGAAACTTGGCAACCAGCATTTGACAGGACAAACAAAGGAAATCAAGTCAAGCATCATTTCCCATTAGGAAGTAAACTATTGTTTGATAGGATGAAGCACAAGATTCCCAGAAGTCGTGCTACAGATAACGGTGCTGCTGCACATAGGATCAGCTTGGAAATTAGAGACTTAATGAAATACATACTTGCTCTTTTTTTTTCTTTTCTAAACTCACACATCTCCTGAACCGTGTTAACCTGTCTGCAGAGCGTGGCTCTCAAGCTGCTGCTTGCAAAGACACGTGTGTGTGTGTTGAACCAAACCACTGCGGCCAAGATGAACGGCCTGTTGGCAGCTTAAGCCGCAGTGGAAGATCTGAGCTCCTGCCTGACCTGTGCGGTGAGAACTGGCTGCACTGGGGAGAGGGGGAAGGCCTTCAAGACAAGTGGAGGAGCAGATGTTTGAGCATTGGGGAATGAAGCACTGTATAAGGAGAAGTCTAAAACATGTGAGAATGTTCCTGGGGGGGTTTAGTATTAATGTTTATTATTAGGCCAGAGTCTAGTGTTAAAGAACCGGAACGAACACACAGCTAGTCCTCTTCCCTAGCGTTTTTCCTTGGCTGTCCTGTTGAAAAGCAGGGTTTTTGGCTGTGATGAGCAATAGGAAAGAATGACCCCTGTGCACAGGTACAAAATGAAGGTTTTGGATGCCTTTAATGTTGGTGCTCTGTAACTCACAGCAAGTGCTTCTCCAGATGTATTCTGTACTGCTGTGCCTATAAATCAGACTTAATTGATAAAAAATGGCGGAGGTGAGTGGAGCTGGTAGAAGACTGTACCTTTAAATGTAGGATTAGTAGAAGGCATGTGGCCAGCTTGCGGCAAGAACTTAAGAGTTTAATGCCACCACCACTTGAAGTTCTAGATGAACTGAAGCTCCATGCAGTATCCTGCTTCTTCAAATACTGCACTTTCAGCCTTCTCCTGCCAGATTCCTGAGATCTCTAAGAGATTTCTCCATCCTTCCTTCTCTTTCCTGATGATTTGCCATTAGTGTCAGGATTTTTTTTCTTTCCCCTCTTGGTGGATGAATTACATGCTAGATGTTGATTTGCATTGGTTTGGTTTATTGCCTCTAAGCCTCTGGATCTGGAAATTTGTGAAGCGTCACTTGGAACTTGGAAGTTTTGGAATGAGTGAGACTGTTTCGAGTGCTCTGCACCTGGACTGCACCTGCTGTGGTGGAGCAGTGCTGTTTTGAGCAATGAGAACTTGCACAAAGGGTCCTCGCCGTCTTACTGGTACAGCCAGAGCCTCAAAATATGTGTGTGAGCCTCCTTAGCAGAAGCATGTGAGGTGTTTGGCCTGGTGTCTCTTCCTGTGGCTATGATGCAGGTATCTGCAATGGGTTGAAGGCCTCATACAGGCTTAATTGGGGCAGAGGCTTGTTCACAGGCCAGTTGGAAGTGCACCAGCTGCTGGCATTTTGGGTTAGGGTGCCCTCCACCCCACTTGTTAAAGTTGCATTTGCTGTAAGGTGGCTACTAGGCAGTGGAGCAACACCATCCTGGTTAGTGGTGGTCTCACTTCTGCCCAGTGGCTGTTTAAACACGGCCATGCTTCAGGGTAAGAGGAGGGGAAGGGTTGCAGATGGAGGCCCAGAATCAGGCCATGCACCATGCAGCTGAGTAAGGAAAACCAGCATAGTCACAGGCTGGGACTCGCTGCGGCAGGAGCTGCTGCATTAGTCAAGCACACCTCCTTTTAGTGACTTAGGAAAATGCTGCCAAAGTATTGCTTTTATAAAGTAGCCAAGTTCTGCTGCTGCATCTGAGAGAATAACAGGGACCAAAACATGGGGGCAGGGGGGTGCTCCAAGCACGCAGAACTTTGTCCCATTGTCAGCGTTGTGCGGGAAGACAACTAACTTTAGCAAGTGAATTATTCTTCCACTATTATTTTGTTAGAAATACTATAGAAAACCAGCATTTGAGTAGAAAGAGCATGTAAAAATTACATAAGTGAATTTAGAATGAAGTGGTGGCTGGTTGTGTGTGCCTTGAAAATCGTTGGTCATGGTGCCTTCAGCTGAAAGCCTTCCCGAGTAATCTGAAAGTGCAGCTGAATATGTTTTATTCGTATTTGTAGAATAACATACACATAAAGCTGCGGGAAATAAGCATTACCAGCATGTCTGAAAGGCAGTGGGACAAGTCTGTGTGTCGCTCAGAAGACAGCCCATGGGAATCGAGGTAAAAAGAAACCCAGCTTCAGTGGCACTCCCACCTCTGCCACCTTCTGAATCCAGTTTCCCGTCGTGTCTTGGGGTACAGACGTTACAAGCTTTAAAGGTAACCTTCATCCTACTGAAGTTTGCAGGAGTTGGGAATTACATTCCAGTGTCTTTTAAGGGTTTCGACCTGAGCCTTGCAGCTGAAAGCATAGAACAGGGCAAAGAAATAACATAATTATCTTCAATATTCTGAACTGATGTAACAACTGTTCCCAAACATTTGCTAGTTTGCTTTATTTCATGTTGGTATCTTTGTGTTGGATTGGCAACCTTTGTTGGATATTGAGGGTCTCTGACACCCAGCATAAGGAAGGAAAACATTGCTCTTCATCGGGACCACTTCCTGGGAAGGCAGGAGGTTGGACTGTAGTCCCCTGGTCCCAGCGACACGTGCTGGGGGACATAGACTTGGTCGGACGATGCCATATGGTGAGGCAGCTGCTGCCTGTGTTTGGCCATGAGGCTTTGACCCTTTCTTTTTTCTTAGGTGAGACCATCTAGTCCCATGATTAAATATTGACTAAGGGCTAGAGTAAATATTATATGGGATTGGAGTAGCTTCAGCTGAAAAAACTGAGGAAGAATGGTTCCATGAAAATTATCTTTAGAAATAATAATAGTTTATCATTTTGGTTGGATCAGCAACTTGAACTGACTGGCAGACTCTGCAACTGCATCCGTGCCTGGCATGGCACAGGGGAGAACAAGGTTAATGTGACATGGGACACAAAACAATCTCAAATGCAGCTTTTGGGACAGGGAGTCCCCAGAATTCGTGTTTTAACTGTGAAGATTTGGGGTGAAATGGGACCTCTCATGAACTTGGGAAGAGGTTAGCTCTCCTCATTTTCAAAATCAGAGTGCAGGTGACGAGCTCCCAGAAGATTCGTATGTCTCATGCTGGTGCTGCTCAAAGGTAAAGCACCTGAGGCTATTTTCCGTATGTTGCTTGACTTGGTGTCCTGTTTCCATTTCAGTGACTTCTAGGGCCCTTTCCCCATGTCTTCTTTAAGGAGCTGTAAAGTACTTGCCTGGTTAAGTTTGGGTTATGGGACTTGTAAGTATCAGATGCTGAAGTACCTATGAGCGATTTTGTGAAGGTTGAAGGTTTCTGGTCCAGTGGTCTGCCTTCAAATGATGAGCCTGAAGAGGCTGACAGCAATAGCACAAATGCATTAATACATTTTTCATCTTACTCATTACCCCCTTCTCCATAAGTGTATGAATGACTTTCATGCTTATTACAGGCTCAAATCATAGCATCGTAGAATCATAGAATGTATGGGGTTGGAAGGAACCTCAAAAGGTCATGTAGTCCTACCCCCAATACACTCACATACAAGAATATTTAACCAATACATTTCTTTCTTTGCCAGGGATGAAGCTGTAAATGTGCTAATCTGTGCACCAGGCAAAGCCAAACTTGTGCTTTTTTCCATTCCACCTTCTGCCGTCCTGCATTGCTTCTACCTTCTAGACCGCAAAGTGCCACTCGTCTTTCAATCCTGCTCCTCGTGGTTATCTCTGTTTGAGCTACGTTTATTTCTTGCATTTCAGCCGCCTCCTTCGCCAAAAGGAAGTTTATGCATTTCCCAAGGATGGGGAGTGGGGAAAAGAGCAGAGTTCTGTGCCCCTGCTTCTTCAAGATGAGAACCTCACTCCCGTCTGACACCCAAATAGAAAGGCTCAGTCAGTGCTCTCTGAACAGGTCCATGTCTCCTGACTTTGCAGTCAGAGTGTCTTTTCCCAGAAACAGAGCAGACCTGGTGGGAGAGAGTCCAGTCCAAGAGGTCGGGGCTGTCTCAGAGGCAGGTTTTGGAAGCAATGACTGGGGGTTGGGGGGGTGGTGGAAGGAAGATACTATTTTTCAAAATTGTCATTTAAAGCTCCTTGTAGACTGTAGCAGAAAGCGTCCTGGTTGTCTTTGAGTAAGTGTTGTTTTCCATGACTAGAATTCAGCAAAACCTAAATTACCTGAGACTGTGAAGTGATCATGTAGGGGCCACAGTTAGAACATGGTTTCCCATCATTGCCACTACAAAATCTGTGTAAACAGAACCAGGTCTTGGGACAAAAGCTGGGAAGCAAAAGAAGCCCTTGGAGACGGTACGTGTTTCAAGACTTGTTTTCTGCTGTAGAAGAGAGCGGCAGCGTTCCTTTGCATAGGAGAACCACCACACAGGCGGCCAGAGAGCAGAGGGTTTACTTTAAGGCGTAATCCTTCTCCTGGGTTACAACACTTTAGGGTACATGAGTAAACATTGGTGTAAAGGGCAATGATATTAATTCAGGCTGTCAGAAGATGTTCTTTACTACAGGTGAGGTATTAACAAGATTGTTACCTCTTACCTCCAAGGACTGGGATGCCTGAGGGTGGGTGTTGGTAGTAAAGGCTGAAGTAAAGAAACAAATCCTTTCCCTGCTCCATTGCAGCAAGAGATTTTAAAAACAAAACAAAGCGAGCCAAACACCGTGACACAAACATTATTAATCAAAATCACTGCCTTAGCTTTTTGCTTAGGTGACACCATTAAACTCTAGCTTCTTATACATCCAATGACTTCACACCATGTACTCACTTTTAATTGCGCTCTGTAATTTGCCTAGTCAAAGAAATACATTCACTAAATTTTTAACTAGCTTGTGGACCTACTCCCAAAGCCCAGTTTTGTTGTGTGTTGAAAGCCTCTAACGCTGCTTATGACAGTGTGATTCTGCACTCAGTCTTTACGATCTT
This sequence comes from Coracias cyanogaster, assembly GCA_033124195.1. Lineage (NCBI taxonomy): Eukaryota > Metazoa > Chordata > Aves > Coraciiformes > Coraciidae > Coracias > Coracias cyanogaster. The sequence goes on along the minus strand of JAVSBS010022853.1, from coordinate 33,913 downwards.
AAAAAAAATGTAATAGCCCTGCGCTGAAATGATTCTCAGAGCGTGTGCGCACATGGCTCTCCTCCCCTTTTTTTTTTTTTCACCCTAGAAGAAAGGTTTTAAAAGCCACCATAACTGGCTTTTGGAGCTGGGATTTCCTGATGGACACCCGGTTGAATATGAGGCAAGCAATGTGCTCTTGCCACAAATAAGGTTAATGTTATGCTGGGCGGCACTGGGAGGAGTGTTGCCAGCAGGTGGAGGAAGGTGATCCTTCCCCTCTACTGGTGAGGCCTCACCTGAAGCATTGTGTCCAGTTCTGGGCTCCTCAGTACAAGAGAGCCATGGCCTCACTGGAGGGAGTCCAGTAAAGTGCCACAAAGATATGGACTGGAACATCTCTCTAGGGAGGGCTGAGAGAGCCTGAAGAAGGAAAGTCTCATCAATGTCTACAAATAGCTGAAGGGAGGGTGGGAAGAGGATGAAGGTAGGTTCATGTTACTGGACACACTGAGACGACCAGAGGCAGCGGGCACAAACAGGATGTGCCCTCTGAACATCAGGAAACACTTTTTTTTACTGTGAGAGTGACCAAGCACTGACACAGGTGGCCCAGGGAGTCTCCTTCCTTGGAAATACTCAAAAGCCACCTAGACATAGTCCTGGACAACTGGCTCTAGCTAGCTCTGCTTGAGGGGGGGGGAACCATCCCTGCAGAAGCCCTTTCCACCCTCAACCCTTCTGTGATTGCAGAATGAAGCCTCTGGAGTACAGGACTACAAGCTAGACTCCTGCTTCTCATCTTCTTAGCTACTGCCATCTCAGCCCACCTCAGCCTTGCTACCCTGAATGGCCTACACAGGAAAATGTCTCAGAACCCTCCTTCAGCTTGTCAAAGGCATTTTGCTACAGAAGAACAAGCAAGACAGGAAGTAGTGAAAGGGATGGGAAGATATGCCTCATTTCCTGGTACCTGACATTAAACTGAGAATTAGTTATTACAAATACTGATTTTTTCAAACTTCAACTTAAAAAAAATCTTCTTACAAGCTATTTTAAATTGCCTCATTCCCTCCTCAATTTAGAGGCTAGGGGAGGCCCCTCTCAGCTCTAATACCTTTCCCCAATTCTCACATTATCTACATCTTCAGCAGTGGGCAGCTTCCTAGGTGTGTCCTTCAGATCCTGCATTGTCTGCAGGAGTCATGGCTCCTTGCCGTCCCTGATCAGAGACCTTCCGTCAGCACAATGGGTGAAGAGCTCCGCACAGGATTAAACCAAATGCTGACTTCATAACATTGCTTTTAAGCTCTCAAAGAAAGCAGGCAGCATCCACGTAGACATTTACAGGAAGTTTCATGGAGGGCAGCAGAACTGTAACCACGTTAAAGGAGTCATTACTGGATGCCAGCCACTGCCAACCCCCATCGAGGTTACCAAGGTGACAGACAGGAAAGCAAGTCTGCAACCATTACATTGTTAAAGGAATGGGGTGCAAAGCGTTGTTAAATGCAGCGGCTACAGCAGTGCCTGGGCTGGGAAGTGAGGCTTGCAGCAATGTTCTGAATTAACAGGAGTAAGAATGGACGCATTGACTCCACACCTGATCACTACTATAGCCGTAGTTGACACAACTTGAAAAAAAGAAGAAACCCAAGCTCCTGTACTGAAAAGTCTCCCTATCAGCAAATTCAGCAGCTATCACTGACAATTTTATTCGCTTTAGCTTAATTATCTCTTGAAAAAATATTCTCCTCTTCTTGCACAGCCCCCTCACAGTCCAGCTGTCCTATTAAAAACAGAAGCGCTGGTACAGCCAGCCGCTGAGAAGCAATGGCCCTTGGGCTGCTTGTGTGCTTCCACCTCCGTTACCAGTTACAACAGGGAACAGGCTGGAGGAAGATCTTACAAAATTCAAATGGATTCATCTCTGTGCACAAGAGACTTCTAGGAATAATAGATACAAATGTGATTTATGACACTGTACAAAACGAGACTGCAAACAAGCAAGTGCAGAATATAGTACATGGTTTATTTTTTCTGTACATTACATATTAAGTTTCATTGACAAACCACAGACTTCCATAATTTTTCCTTTACCTTCCTAAGCCAAGCAATTAATTTTGTTCTACAGGATAGAAGAAAACAACTTTCTGGAGCATTTATCATCTGATTAACTTGGCAGAAGGTGCTTCAGCTCAGACTGCCTATCACAGTGTTCCCCACAATTTGTAAAGACTTGTCAGGTTAGAACCTCCGTTGGCTGTATAACATCCTGCCACCGTACCACTCTAGAAACAAGCAACTCTGTTCTCTAAGTTTCAATAACGTCTTCTTCTTAGAAGATGAATTACTGCAGTTGCCTTTGGAGACATACCAAACAGTATAAATGAAGGCTGTAGCTAGCATCAAAAAACCCCCACCTTCCAGTAGCCCCAGATCTATCTCTTGAGTTATGCAGGATATGCTGAGATAGGTGATGTGTTTAATAAAGTCCTTAAGAAAAATAAATATTTTTGCATAATGTATGTACAAAGATTGATTGATTTCCTTTATTCATGGATTCATCAGCAGATAGAACCACAGCTGTATTTTATGCACTAGCTCACAATGATCAGTGCCACCTTGGTAACTGATATATTAGGAGTCCAAGAGAATATTGGTCTTTCCTTAAAATAGTGCAAATTACATGGAACTGTTTTGAAAACAGTGGCTTAAAGAAAGAAGGATTAACAAAAAACCCTCCTTTGGTCCCTGCAAGAGTAATTTAACTCTTCCATGCAATTTTCAGAACTCCCTCTCATAATTTTAACCAACTATTAAGGCGTCAAAAGAATAAAGTTGAGATTAAAACGGTCTTTCTTGGACTTGAAAAAAAGTCCACTGCAGATTTCCTGACAAAGAAATTTTCTCAATTTGTCTTCTCATCAACTCTTCTCTGCATAAAAACAGTATGTCAAATAAACCTGCCTGATACTCTCCCCTGTATCCTGTTTAAACTACAACAAAACTTTACACTTAAATATATTGCACAAAAAGCATAACGTATCCTGCCTGACTCTTCACAAAAATGGCCACAAACACAGGAGAACAGTTACTGAACATCTCAAAATTTGAAGAGATCAATGAAATGCTGAGGAGATACTGGCATGAGACAGGTGTCTGGATCACTGGCTGTGCAGGGGTGTCCTGTATCCTGCAAAATGAAATCGAAAAAAAAAATGTTAGTTCTCTTTCCATACCCACAATCTCCCTCCACCCTCAATTAAAAAAAAAAAAGGCAAAAAATTCACATGCAGGCACATATAACTACTTCCACTGTGAACAAACTGATAGGAACTTGCTCTTTTTAAGAATTCACCGTGTTTTTCTTTTAACTGTTTTAGACTAAGTTAAAAAAACAGGCCTTTCCAGTTTGACCGTGGTAGTGCAGTGTAGCTTCACATTTCAGGAAAAAAACCCCAACCCTCTCCACCTACCGAAACCAGAACTTGAGCCCAAGCTCTTGAATGAAGTTTCATGTTCCTCACCCATTTGTGGTTGTTTTTTTTTTTTAATTACATTTACCAAAATATAACAATATGCAACTGCTTTGTTGAACCTAAATTATATATTTAATGAAAATCTGAAATCAGCCACTACTTTCGGGGGGGAAAAATGAGCTCCTTGCATCCTAAGGGAAGGGCAGCAGACACTTCCCTCAAAAAAACCTGGACAGCGTGGTCAAGAGTTTTTTCTACCTTGCTTGGTTGTTTTTTTCCTGCCCCCCAAAATCTTTTTCTCCTCTTTCACTCCTACCGTTTCCTCACATGAAAGCACTGCCTTAAAACAGCAGCACCCAGACAGGTTAGGAATATGGAAAACGGACAGGATGGAAAGGCTTTGTCATTACAAATTCACTAAGCCTGCAGTGCTTTCCTCTGCATATTACAGAAATATTCCTCTGATATTACAGAAACTTGGACTCAGCACAATTGTGTGAATATTCAAGATTCAAATTTCTCTTCAAATGGAAATGCCAGGTTTGCACCTTATTAGAGCCCTCTACAGGAAGGAGATGATAGAGGTACAAGGTCGGACAGTTCAATGGGGAGGTTAAACACCTTGATCAATAACGTAAGGCTCAGAAATTGTCTTCCCCAGGTTTTAAGGGGTTTCTCTCACTTTTCTACCAGTGTTTATGAATTCACCATGTGGGGCAAGAAAACTAGAATAAGCATATAGCAAGTAGATCAGACCACTGCAGTCATAATTTCTCTAATTTCCATGGGAAATGAAGCTACCTGCAATTCAGTTCACAGAAGGCAAGAGCCTGAAAGTGAAATAGTTTTCTCACGTGGAAACTCAGATAAGGGAAGTGCTGTCAAAGATGCCACATTCCTGCCCAAACTCTTTGCAACACTAAAGGGTACTGGGTGAAACATGTTCTAAATATTCCTCAGTTTTTCCAATGGAAATTGTTACTCTAGAGATGTATTATCTGCATTTTTCCATTAAGGCTATAGATGACTACATGAAAATACCATGTGGTATCACCTCCTCATCCTCCCACTTTTTTTTAATAGTTGCTTTAACATCACCTGAGAAACAGTTGTTACATTCATGACAGAGTGAAAAACAAATGAAAAAAAGGCAACACACAAATAGATTACACCCCGGGTGGAACTGTCTATTTGGAGAAGCTGCAGATGAGAAAGAACAAAAGACCAAGACCAGAAGTGTTAAACCTAACACCTTCATCTTGGCATGACATCCGCATGGAAGACATCCACCACAGCAGAACATGCTTTCAAAGGTAGTTGCTAATGAACTATCCTCTTCTCTACCCATTGCCATGTCAAGGGCATGTAATTACTTTCCTAGTTTCCAGTTAAAAGCACCATCAGAATGAGATTCTGAGAAAGAAGCCAGGTGCTTCTTTCAGTGCTTATTTATACTCCTACATTTTAGACAGAATTTGTAACATTCTATCTGCTTTGCTCTGCACATCATAAAAAAAGCTTTTGAAAGCTCTGCTCAGTCAGGAATTACAGGTCCAATAAAAATCTCAGTAAGATCATTTCTTGGGGTTTTAGTTATTAAAAAATGGTTGAGGACTGAAAAGAAGAATAACTTTTCTGTAATTATGAGTATTCCTCCTTCCAAGAAAAATGTATTTCTCTTGAAATTACATTTAATAAATAGTGTTCAAATCAGACTGACTTCCAATGTACCTACTTAATTTAAAAGAATTCTGTTTTAGCTTTAACAAGAGAATTCACCAGGAGGACTGTTTACTGAAAATGCAGTTGTTTTCCTCCTCAAATTTTATCATAGTTGGACATTAAAAAGCTCCCAAAACAACTTCGGAGCTACAGTCCTTTTCTGTATAATTATTTCCACCATTTCTTCATTCAGAAAGCAATGTTGTAATTACCCCCCTTGACTCTCCCAAGTCATACGCAGCCTGCTTTGGGAATTTCTTTTCAGAGATACTCTTTCATAAAAGTATGCATGACTACAACATTCCAAGTGGAATAAAATCAATTTTAGTAACTTTGCACTGAATAAAGTTATCTGAGGTTCCTGTTACTCTTCTCAGATTTAAGTACTGAATTAAATACACCAGGGAGTACAGAGAAACCCATTTCTTAGCAAAATCTGGCTGATCTCACTGACACTCTGCACTATGTTCATTAGAAGTTGAATTTTGGTCCTGAGTTTAAATGGGTTAACAGGGAGTATGACAATAATGAAAACCAATCTGATAGAAAGTCATCACTACCTTACCTAATAGGGAAACAAGAAGCAAAGTATTCCTGCTGCTAAATTGATGTGGGGAAACAAGATCAAAACAAGGAGTATCAAGCAATTAGGAACGAACATGTTATTCACTTTGACATTACAGAACAGTCAGCAATGAACACAGACGAGACACAAGAAATACCTTGAGTAACAAAGCAAGGTGGTAGTCCTTTGAGATCGTGAAGAAGGAAGCAGGAAGGAGAGCCATAAAGTAAAAGAAGCAGAGTTAAGGTTTATTGAAGCTAAGATTCATATGCCATTTAGAAAAAAATAGTCATTTATGCTTGTGCAAATGACAAGCAGCTAGAGAACCAAAACCAGCCTAAGTCCCAAGAAGACTAAAAGCAAGTTAGACGCATATGACTTCTGCAGAACAATTACACTATGTTTCATAAAGCCCTGGATACTGAAAGAAGAAAAGGTATTTCGAGTTCTGTGGGCATCTCTGGGATAACTGAAATGTGCTACTGTGTGAGCTAAGGAAAGACAACAAAAAAAGGAACACCAGAAAATATTTTTTAAAATTGCAATGTTGCCTAGTGAAAGAGTAGACATAGTATATACAAAAAGCATTCAGAGACATCAGTCAGTAATTAGTTTGTACTTTTACACTACTGAAATTATATATTTTTCTCACTTTCATCATGGACAAATCCTTTACCAAGAAGTCACTGACGAAAAATAGTCATCAATATGAAGAGGTCCTTATTATCATGCCCTCTAACACAGAAGAGTACAAGATGTTCTATCATATCACCTACATTCACTGTAGGAAGTAAGGAGTCTCCTCCTTGTATTTAACATTACTATGGTCACAGGTTTTAAACAAACACAGGAATACCAATGCTGCTTCCTGAAGAGCTCTTAAAGACTTCTTAAAAGTAACACCAAGATTACTATAGCATATGGAAAAGTGAAGTCATTTCCCTACTTCCGCTGTTAGCCAATTCAATCGAGCAGCCATCGGTCCCTTCTCTTGCAAGGCCTTCTTTAAAATGACAAAAAATGCAGGAATGTAACCTTTTCATGTTGCCAGCAACTATGTTGTATTAGCTTCTTTCATAACTGATGAAAATCCTTCTCCTCACTAGCTACACCTGTGCTTTGTGGCCATTTCAGAACCTGGCTGCTTTGGTTCTTAGAAACTCTTAACTCTCAGCATAGGTTTACCCACAAATAGTTTCTACAACTTATTTGCATCAAGAACGTCCCTTAGATTAAATGGCTTCTCTAAGTAGTCTCACATTTATTCATTCCTTCTATCTCAGAGATGAATTTATGGAGAGCAGTCACATTTGTTAGTAACTTTAATGGAGCTGAGTTTCACAAGAAATTAAGTTCTGCTAGTCTTCTTCATGGCCTGATCACTTCAGTACTTTTTCCCTCTGCAACTACTCCAGTGTTTTGCTTTGTTCTTGAACGAGGGGAGAAAAAAAAAAAAAAGATGTGATACCAAGAAATGCTCAGCTCACTGCCCAAAGTTCTTCTGAATGACATTAAAAGCAAAAGCTGCCTAATTTTTGATGTGTATCATTATAGTATGTAAAAAATTTCTTTTAAACTATCTGAAGAAGCCAATGCTTCCATTTGTTTCAGGACTAAAACACTTGCTACTTTTCCTCTGTCAAGTAACTGTGATTGCTCTTTTAAAGTTTGTTTTTGGTGGATTTTGATTTTTTTTGCTGTATGCCCAATGGAATTAAGCAGAGTAAAAGCTTCAGCTGAGAACAAAAAATCTGTACATTATAGGTGCAATTATATGTCAACCGCCCATCGACATATTTAACTTGATCTGTTTAATCAAGTATTATATTGAAGCTTGAATGAATTGCCAAAGCCTAATAAAAGTTCTGAGTAAGAAGTATTTTCATCTAGCACAGAATTTTTCTGTAACCAATAAGGACCTCCTGTCCCACTGCCTGCTGCTTTGCTTCTCATCTTTCTTTAGAGAGAGGGAGAGGATACAGATACAAGTGCCTGAAAAATAACTATTTTTCCCTCCATATAAAAGCTCAGAGTGACTGGCACTGCTTTCCTCACATTACCCTGTAAACAGACAGGGTGGTGATGAACCTCTTAGTGTCCCTGACAATACAATGCCAGTGGTGCAGAAATCCATTTGTTTAACAACCCATTTCAGCCTGATGAAACATTTCTGTTAAGATAAGGATTAGGTTTAAGTTCCAGTTCCTAGAGAAATAAAAACTGCAATGCAGACTCTCAGAATATTCAGGCTGGGAGGTGCCTCAGGAGGTCTCTTACAAAGCCTTCTGCTCAAAGCAGGGTATGAGATCAGCCCAGGTTGCTCTGAGGTTTACCCAGTCAGGTCTTGGAAACAGCCAAGGATACAAGCTGCTACACCTCTACGGTCAAATCATTCCCTTGCTTGGCTGTCCTCATGGCAGGCTCATAGGTTTCTCTGAAATAGTCTTCTCCAACCTCTCCTCACAGGGCAAGTACTCAAGCCTTCCTGATTATTTGGCCCTCACCTGAACTCCATCCAGTTTATCAGTATTGTTTTTTTTGTACTGGTGATCCCCAGCTTGATGCATTATCCCAGATGCAGTCTCATGAGTGCCAGATGAAAAGAGATAATAATTTTCCTTAACCTGCTGACCATGCTCTTGTTAAAGCAGCTGATCCTTAACACCTGCTACAGAGTTTTAGTGCAGAAGCATAGAATTAATCTATAACCACACTTTAAGACCTGCCCAAATCTCCAGGATGAGGCAGTCAGCAGTGGAATGGTGACCTAGTAGGTAACGCTCATCAATCCAAACAAGCTACCTTTAGAACTTACTGCATTGTGTTTCACTAAAAATATAAAAGTGCAAAATAAGTGCTATTATTCCAGTAGTAAATTGGAATAGTCAAGGTAACAAGACATCTGCCTGCACAGATGCACTGCCTCTCACTGTCACACATGATCTCTGAAGTTAAACATTTAATTCCAAACCCATTTTAGTCAGTCCTAATATTAAAGTGCTACACTTTCAATTATACCAAGATCAGAATAAGAGAAATTTACTGTAGAAAGCATTAACCCTTTACAAGAAAAGCCAGATAATCCAAATAAATCCCATACCAAAAAGGCCCACCTGGATGCCTGCTGGGTGCTTACCTTTAAAATTTCTGCTTTCAAAGAGAAAAGAAACAACAAAACAACTTTATGCTATATATTGGGCAACGTGATAAAGAGTTACTCCACTGTAATGAACAGTTTTCAGTCATTCTTGACCCAGGTTCTTCAGCAAATGCCTAGGCTTTTCACAGCAGAACCCAATTCTGACCACCTGCTTTCCTACTATTGATTTAGCAAAATTTAACAGAACCTGGCAGGGCTCCTGTGATAGCAAGAATACTCAACTTTAAGACAACCACATTGCAGGAAAGCTATCTTATCCTGTTAAACAGACTAGGTCTTTTTCTGTGGAAAGTAAGCCCAACACTGACATGCAACTCCACTTGAAATCACAGAAAGACAACACAAGAGCAACTCACTACTGTGAATTAGAGCATGGGTATTTCCCAAGATAGCTTTTTTCTGCTCTTTGAGCTGCGAAATTAAAGGAGTCTCACTAACTAGAAGGCTAGATTGCGGTGCAACAAAGTAAAAGCAGGACTATGTGTTCACACGCAACATGAAAATACCCTACAGAAGTTAAAAATTATTGTAAAACAGATTATGGTTTATCGTAAACATCAAAATCAATGTAAAAAGCTTTTTGAATGGAGTTTCAAGCATTCTTCCAAGATTCCTATAGGACAAAAACAAGACTAAAAAAATACAGACTTATACAGCAGTGTGGTAGGAATACTCCACGTTCTCATCAGAGATGTATTGATTGCCACGTCATTGTTAGAAAAAGGATGTCATCAAACAGCTACCTTCATACAAATTCCTAACAACTTTGCACAAGATTAAGTAAAAGACACAGAGCACAGCTCTTTCCACATGGCACTTTCCCTTGCAATTCTAAGTACTGAGGTTAGCAGATCTCAAGAGGTAAGAATGCTACATGAAGAACAACTCTGGAATTTAACACTGACTTTGTATGGGAGTTTTCTATATTATTTAAAAGTTAGATATTTGTTGTCCATTCACATTTCACATGAGAAAGCTGATAAGATGATCTTAATGTTTTTCCTTTCAGATGATCACCAGCAGCTATTTGCACTTATTTCTGATTATCTTCTTTCAAAACTCTTACCTTCCAAAACAGAATACTACAGTGTCGACAGAAATGCAAGGTGTCCCCGTACTGCTCCTTTGTTGGGTAATATTTCTGTAGTGCAAAGTACATCAGCTTCCAGTCAATGTGACCTTTCTCTGATAGAATCAAATGCCTACAAAACTGGACATAAAATTAATATTTCCTTTAAAATTGTTAAAGAATTAGTGAAAAATAAAAGATTGAAAAAAAAAACCAACAAAAAAAGGTACTTAAACCGAAGTTTTGTAACTGGAATTCTTTGAAGTCCATAATCTGACATCATACATCTCTGCAAAGCAGTGAGAGAGATCTAGCCACAAAAAAAAGGTAAAAGACTAAAAATAAGAGGGTGCGTATTTGCAAAGAAAAAGTAGGCCATACACAGCTGATCTAACTCTACTGTCTTGAAATTATGCTAATTATAGTTGAGAACCATGTAACAAAACCAGTATTTAGAGCTGTAATTTTATACTTTAAAAACCTCAGGAATGAAATTTTTTAAATAACTGTGCATTACAAAGTGGTTTTCTGTGAAGACGGTAACTATGGATTTAAAAAATGCTTTTTCTTCCATTTTAGAAGTATATACGTTATTACTTTTCACATTTACTTATCTTTCTAGAAAGATAATAATCAGTGATTGATGTACTTCTTGAGGACACAATCTGAATGTAAAGAGTAGCTGATGTGCAGCGGCTCTTTCTCCCCAGCTTAATACACAGCCAAGGTTTATTAAGTATTTGTAAAAGTCTGCTGTTCCACTCAGTGTGGATTAACGCCAGCACATTAAGGGCTTTCTTCATTCCAAAGACATCTCCTAGATGGGAAGAATACCACTGCCTTTCTGATTTCAGCCACACATCATTTCATAATAGCTTCCCTGTACAGAGTTCTCATTTTTTCCAAGAGCGCTCTTCAGATATAAAGTATGTTTTTGTGGTTGTTTCAGTGGTTCAAACAAAACTACTGCAGAGAACATGAAAAAGAACCTGACATGATTCCGTAGCTTATTGAGGTGGTACACTTTTAAACAGAAAAAGCAGAATTTAATCTTGGAAAAACAAATAAAATGATTAGATTTTTATCATTAATAACCTAATAAACTAAATGCAAACATTTCTAAACACATTGGAGACATTGTGAACAAGTGTCCTTCATGAGGCACACGAGTAGCTAATTCTACTGAAATGCTTAAGTGATCTTTTTCCCAGCATTACTCAGTGTAACAGCTTCCTCTCCAACCACCTGTGTCACTGTTCAATAGAGTTTACTTCATCGAGCCTCAAAAGCCACTCAACTGATACATTAAGCTTAAACTTCTTATTCCTCCAAACTTAACCTTGCATTCTTCTGAGCTGCTTCTGAAGGAGGTTTTTTAAATTTTACCTTTGTTTACATTCTCCATGAAGTTCATTCTAAGGCCTTCCATCTCACCAAAATTCTTATTTGGGTCAACTGTACATGAGTTAATTGAGCTTCACATCTACCTTCCCTGTTATAATAATACTTAACCTGGTAGTCACTGACCAAATGGTACCACTCCAACCTGTCAGATTTAAGAATGTGTCTTTTTACTTCCTCCAGCCTGGAATGTACTAGGTTTTTAAAGTTCTTCCTCCACCTCTGATGAGGAAACTTCTCTTTTCATAGCTTTATTTTCAGCTAGTCTGATTTTGTCCCAGCATAGATTACTGTCAGAAAACAAAGACAGTTCTGGAGGCATTCCTAGATTGCTTTAATGCTTTTTTATGAGGAAGTAACAGAAAAGTGCCATTTCTCTTTTTGTTCTTAATTTCAAAGTCTCAGGCATTTTTCTATTTTTTTTTTTTAATCCAATTTTGGCTTCATTAGATAGTTCATGTAGTCTACAAGTTTGAGCAATCTGTCTGCCCACCTTCATTAGTAAAGCAAAAATCTACTTTAGGTACTAAAATTAGAAACACCTCAGAGGTATCCTCTACTGCACTGGCTGGTGATTGTGCAGTTTAAAAAAAAAAATCTCTTACCATAGACATTTTTTAAAATAATGCAAGGAAACAGCCTGGTAGTTTCAGACACACTGAATACATTTTCTAGTAGAAACCAAGCCCCACCAAAAAGAGATTTTCACTATTACTGCACACTGTCACCTTATCTCAGAGTGAGTTCAAATTTCATTATTAGCATACCACATTGTAAAGAGAAGGGTCACATTTATGCAAATGATAGAGTTTATTACCTGCTTTTCTGCAAAATGGTACTGGCAGAGTTTTTTCCACAGCTGTCTGTCTTCACTGAGCATGTACAAAGTTGGGGTCACTTGACCCAGAGTAATAATGTCCCAGCCATCAGAGAACCTGTATAAGATGTTATTCAGCATATGGAGAGGGAGATCACTAAGCGTAAGGCCGTTGTTGACTTGCTGGAAATAAGAGTTGAAGACTTTTAACTGAAAGAACTTGACAGTATAAGGTAAAAATAAGATTCTTACTTTAGAGGTATCTCAGGTCTTGGTTTAGTTTGTACAAAACCATCGAGTAATATCTATTCTTAATTCTGTAATACGTTGATTACTTGGCTACTATTATTCTCTAACTGCTGTTGCTGAAAAATTAAATGACTATAGGTACAGAAGGGACTTGTAGCTGTATAACTTAGAGCTTTCCCACTGTTAAAATAAACATATCCTAAACTCTTTATTTAATTTCAAATAATTTAAAAGCACTTCTGTTCTCAGAAAATAATTCAAGAATATACAGCCTTGAAAACTACAACATATTCAATTTCAGCATTGAGAGGTGTGCTAAAACCGTAACTATAATACAGCTATGAACCAATTGATTATAATTTGTAGGATAACTAGAGTTTCTCAATCTTTATTAAGAAAGAGAGCACATGTCAATTTGCCTTAAGACAGCTAGAGGACAAAACATAGTACAGAATATAGGACTAAGAGCAGAAATACCAAATGAAAACAATGAAAATCATCAGCAGAAGGGAGTCGGTTCATTCGTGAAGTCTGGAGATAGCTCCCCTTGTACATAAATGAGGAATTCTGCAGGGAGTGCCAGGTGAGAGCACCGAGAGTTTTCATTGAGGGCTTACACCTCTGCTAAACCTTCTCTTTCAGGGGTAACCCACAGCACAACTCATACGTGACTGAATGTGGAGCCTCCACTGCCAGGTGGCACAAAGCCTGCCGAGGCTGGAGGCAGTGTCCCAGCTGGGGAGGGAGGGAGGAGCAGCAGCTGCTGGCCCCACCGAGCAGAGCTGCCCGGTCCCAAGGCACTGGCAGCGCAGCAGCTGCCACTTACAGCAGACTCTCACATCAGTTTATTTCACAACCATTCATCTCACTTATAGACTAGACTTTCCATAGTGTCAGCTGTTGTAAACATCTCTTGGACTTGTTCTGTTCAGGAGTATGCGAGTGTTACGTTGGTTGAAATAGCTGATGAGAAATCTTGCATCTGTAAGACAGCTCCGATGGAAGCAGCTCGCTGAAACAAACACGCAGCAACTGCTGTGCTCAAAATTGTCTGTGCTGTAGCTGCCTGGCATATGCAAATTGCTGAGATTTGGCTCCCCATTTCTCCTTTCTATGCCAAAATTGGCTGTTTTACTCAGATACCTGGCACATACAGCAAGGACAGTTTCAAAATTTTATAGTTGAAAGCAACCAATGAAAGAGTTGTTTGCCTGTACTGTGGGCAATAACTTGCAGTGTTTCTTCCTCCAGGAATAACCCAAACACGTTAAAAAAATTGCCTGCTTATCATCACAAGTTTCCACTATAAAAACGTGGAGCAGTGCATACCACGTGCCTGGAACAGCCACATGATCAGAATCCAGATGCTGAAGACATTATCTTTTTTTTCTTTTTACAAAAAGCAACTGTGCTAATGAATAAAGCTGTAAAATTGCTACTTGAACATTTTATTTCTGCTTTCTTGATCCACCCCTGAAATTTCTTTTAGATTTTTATTTCTTCAGTAATAGAACATTTGCCTTGGAATAAAAATTTCTATTTTTTCCATCTCTACTTTACAGTCTAGAGACAAACATTTTGCAATTTATTTGGGGGAGAAAAACAACTGCATCTCTACCACAAACCAGGGGTGGAGGCACTGTATCAGCCCTCAGAAGAGCTATTAAAACATTAGAAAATTAACTTTCCTTCATTTCGTTAGTTTCATATTACTTCTCTAATAATAGAACAAGTAAAACTGTTTAAGACACATTTGACACTTTGTTCACTTAATCATAAATCAATGTTCAATATAATTCCCCCTCCCAAATTATTTTTTTTTAGCATGATTAAATAATATACCTTATTCATCTGAAGGTTTTTTAGTTGTTGTTGCCACAGAAGGATAGTTTCTAGTCGGCAAATCCAAATATTGATGTTCCCTACCAACACAGATTTTCCCACTCCCCTAATCAGTATACAGAGAGTAGAACTCAGGTCCTGTAGAAGATCTTTGATTAATCGTGGATTATATTGGTCTTCCATGACTGGAAAACAAAACAAAGCAAATGCAATTTTGGTTAACTGAGTTAGCCAAGCTAACACAGTTAGCTCAAGCTTACCAACACTTTTTTAGATGAATCAATTAAACACTCAACTATTTGTGTACAAATAGCTGCCCCATTTGCCACCATGACATTCATTAATGCTGTTCCGTAAGTGCCAAATCAATAATTAACAATTTCACAGGCAAATTTAATAGAACATTTCACGATATGCATGATAACATTTGATACAACATTCATGATATGCCCAATAAACTTAATGCTGAACAACTAGTTATAAACTGAATTTCTTCTGTTCAAAGCTGATAGTATTACATCTCCATTTAGTGTGGTTACCAGAAATTTTTCCAATATTATGTAATAACTTTTTTGAAAACAAACAATAAAGAAAAACAGTTATATAATTTAAATCTCAGTACATAATGCAAACTGAAAACAAGCACGTTACTAATCTAAAAGCTTTCCTATTCCAGAGTATAATTTGATACCAACTAATAGTTTCTGAATAGAGCCTGTCATTTAACTTCACCAATATGTTTTAACAGACATGATTCAACAATCAAGAGAAAATAACTTATTGCAAACATTCACTAATTAGATACGCTATTGTTTGTCTTACAATATAAAAACAGTCATAAAGCTAACAAAAAAATACAGTCAACTGATAGCTTAGTCATAGCCATTAAATCTGAACAAGCAGATTATAAAACCTTAGGTCTTACCCTTCCGCACAATTTTGTCCAAGATGTTAAAGTAGTTCTTCTGTGCTGCACCACTCAGTGAGGTTAACTGGGATTTTGCAATTAACTGCAAAAGCTAGGACAAAGAATTAAGTCAGAAGAAAGACAGAAGTAAGGGATGGTTTTAAATAAACACTTCCAGTATGTAAATCCAACTATGACAGCCTAGAGCACTGCAACCATATTTCATGAAAACATAGCTCCAGAGTTCAGATAATGAAGACAAATCTGGAAAGCTTCAGGAATTCCTGCTGGTATCCCATAGGCAACTTATGAAGAGATGTACATTTTCAAAATACTATACAAACAATAGTGTGTATCTCTGTGATAGAGCACATGACATGTGGTCTCTATAAGCTGTAATAAAACAATGGAGGGAACCTTTTTTGGAGGCTCACAAATAGAAATGTGGTCTTTGATGTGGCTGTGTCCTGAACCCCTGACAGATTTGGTGGTCAGGAACATTACTCTGAACCGATACCAACTACGAGACTTCCAATCTGGGTGAAAGCATAATACTGGTCAAACTGAGATGTGATGGCCTTAGTGCACTACTTTCTACTATCCATGGAGAGGAAATTTCATGTTGTACCTAAACTGGAAAAAAAAAACAAAAACAAAAACAAAAAAAACTGTATTACTCCTACATTCAGGTCCCTGGTAGAAGAAACCACAGTAATCTAACAATGAATGGTATACATACTATATTGGTAACTTTCCCTTAACTATATAGTAAAGATATCCTAGCTGTCCATACATTTCTCTCTGGAACCACTGTGAACAGAAGAGTGGTGAGAACAGTAGGAATGGTCTAGAGGAAAGTAACCAGAATAGCTTAAGTTCTTGCTGTACATGAAAGCCAAGCTACAGC
>JAVSBS010022853.1:2755-14012 GCA_033124195.1 Coracias cyanogaster | reverse complement strand
CTGATGCATACCCTGCTCCCTGGAAATACAATGCATCTGGACTAAAGATTTATTTAATTTCTTGTAGAACAAACGAAACCAGGTAAGTTATTTGGAACTACCAGGTACATAGGCAATATTACTCAACAACAAGGCCTTTAAATTCATACTAATCATGCAATCTGTAATCACTGGTATTTAAGCATCCTGGGAATCTACTCCACTATTGCATAGCCACAATGCTGGCACTTTGTCACGGCTATCGTGTTCCTCATTTGCCTCAGCACAAGGTGGAGCTTGTTTGTACAGCAGTCTGAGCTTACACCCATGAGCATTAATTAACTGACTGAGTTTATGTTCACACTTGAGGGTAAGAACATAGCTATCTGTTCCTGGAGTTGGAAGAACAAATGGTCTCAACGTACAGAATTTATTTTCTGGCTGCTAGATGTTTAGGTACAATTTTTCTTAGGCACCAAGAGCAATTGGATTTTCTTTTAGTACTTCTGTGCAGGTGTCTTAAGATGAAAATGGAAGTTTCAGAGGTTGTTGTGGAACTATTTAAGCTGGTAATAGCAGCCCAAAATGATACAGGATCACATACTGACTAAATTTAGAGCCACAAAGCCACATGGGAGCCTTGGAGCAAATATAATGAGGCTAGAAGAACCTTACCAGAGTAAAAGGTGCTTGCAGAGCATTGTGCTAGCATGGATTGTCAGCCCAGGGAAAGGGGTAAGAAATAGTTATTTGAAGTTTATTCCTAGACAGGCTTCCTCAGCAAATTGTGTGATGGTGAAAAGGTGGCAGTACAACTTCATGCTCTTTTTTGCAACCCAGTGAAAGCTTACTCTGGATGTACCTCAGTGAGACAGGAGGCAGTCAGCTACTCCCTGCAGAGCAGTGGTAATTACTGCCTATTGGTTAATGACAGAATTCAGGATTGGAAAAAAATTTTCCTAGTTGCAAAGCAGTCATTTTGAAATCAAGTAAGATTACAACCTGTAAGGATAGTTAGAACCTCTGTAAATTATGTTGTAGATTAGCTTAAATTGTTGCTCTGCATTTTTTTGGTTCAAGTATGCTTACTACTGGTATTTTATTCCACTACTTTTAATTTTTTGTTCTAAGCTTTTGAAGTTATACAAGGAATGACCTGAATAAGATTAGTGATGATTAATTCTAATCATCCCTAGTTTTGTTTGTGTTTAAAAAAAATAAACAGGAAAGGTAAATGGTCGTTTATCAGAAGACAAGAGCAGTGACAAGAATAAGCTAATTTGTACCACAAAAAAATTTAGCCTGTTCTCTGAATGAACAGGAAACCCAAGCAATCACACATCACCAGTACACCAAGTTCTTCACGAGTAGGGGGGGAAAAAAATTAATCCAAACATACAGGTCGTGCAGGACAGCAGCGACTGATTTTAGGCAATGTGGTTTGGCATGAATGTAGTTTGAAAGCTCAGCTTGAGAACCTTATCATTCAAAACACCATAACGATTGGTGACAGTGTCATCCCCCCTTCCTCCTTACTCTAAATTTGAGGTGCCACAAAGGGAAAGAGAATGCTTGAGACTTTTGCAGATCAAAGTAACTACATCTATCACAGATGAAGATAAAACTGAGGAAGAGGGCTATGATTTTGGTAAAAAGCTTTGTAATACCCTTCAGATGCAGAATGGCAGTTTCCAAGTCTGCAAGGTGAAGTCTTTCATTGTCTCCTCTATGTAAGCTCTCTCCACAACACCATGCTACAGAGCATTATGGTCTCTCTTAGCTCTAAAATGCAAAGCCAGCTTTTGCCTGCATGGCTAGGGTCATCACGCTGCCCTCCTTCCCTCTCTCCTGGCTGGCATTACTGTGTGGATGAAAGACATCTTTATGGGTGCCCAAGTTTCACCCATCCCCAATAACCACAGGAATCAACATCGGAATGAAACTCAAATTTCAAGGCAGTTTATCTCTATAAACAATGGATCTGTTTTAACTCTTGGCTTTCCAAGAGGTCATTCCAAGATCTTTCATGTTCCCTTTACAGTTGCATGATATAGTTTGTATCCCAAACCGAAAGCATCTGGACTTTGTGGAGTACAGAAGTCCTCTTTGTAAAGTTTGAAAATGAAGTTTTACTTACTTACATTCAAATTTACACTAAGATTCCAAAATATGAGATAGCTGCCTGCAGACCCCTTTTTTGGAGACATTACTCTGGTTTTGCAAATACTTTCAATTTTAGTTCAAAGACACACAGTAGAGACAGAGACAGATGGGGTTGCAGAAGTAGTGGAGAACTGTATGTCCATCCTTGCAAGTCTCCACATCGCTGCCGCAGTGACCCATGTAAATCTCATTTTGCTAGATGCCTTCGCCTCACCACGTGCAAGTTTACTACGTCGCCAATGAAGAGAGTTGGATATAACCCTCAGGACCACACAGCACAAATGCATTTTTTTTTTAAATATACTACTTGTTGACTAAGAAGTGCAAAGATCGTAGGAATTGACCCACAGCATGCAGGACTTACTTCCCTGGTGCTTTCTTTATGAACATAAATCCACTTTTCACGATAAAAACCTAAAATAATAATAAAAAAGAGAGTATTTTTAGGCTTCTAGTTTAGGTAATGCCTTCTAAATGTTCCAATTGAACAAAACAGAACATCGTCAATAAAGCGTTTCATAAGACAAAAGAGATGGCAGAACAGTTCTAATGAAGGGGGTTTATAAAGGCTGAAAAGGATGACTTCAGATTTTCAGAAGTTATGTACTTAAGTGTTTTTTTATAACTCAAACACAGTAGTTGGCACACAATTGGCAGATGTAGCACAACTTTTGTCAACTGTGTAGCAACAACAGTCAGTTTCTCCTACAACCCCCAATCTTTTAGTCCAGCAGGCTTCTTAGTACTTAACCCAGCCAAGTACAGAAATGAGCAACCTTTTTGTTCCTGACCATTCTACCCTTTTAATCTATTTTCTTCTGTAAAGGTGCCTGCTCCACACCCACTTGGTTCTACTAGTTGCAGATACTGCAGGGAAGTCAATTATATAGGACTAAGAAAGGCAACTAAGCAAACTTTCTGCTTTCACAAGTCTAGTATGTTGTTAAATGAAAGCATGCTCTTACATATAGCCATGTAAATCTTTAGAAATACTTTAAGCTCAGATAAGCCTGTGGAAGCTTGCTGCTTTCTGTGAGACCAACTCTGTAAGAATTTTGGGAATAAACCAATAATGGAGATAATGTCCAGATCAAAGCACTAGAAAAGCCACTAAGTTGCTTATCAACTTAATTTTTCTGACCTACTCTATCGAACTCTCTACTTCAGTAAGCTTACTTGAGGTCATACACATTTGCAGTTCAAAGTACAAGTGATCTTTTAAAAATAAGAACTGACAAAGTGACTATCGTATTTAAATTCTTTAAAAGAAGGGGAAGTTTTTTTTTCCCCAAGAAATTCAATACTGATAGAGTCTTTACCAAAAGCTATAGATATTATGACAAAAATACATTTATTTATTAACTGATTCTGGAGTTCTTTCACTAATCAGAATTTGAATCTAACAAAAATAAGGCAGCTGATTTAGTAGGCAGGAGCTTCCATAAACATCCAGAAGACTTTAATCTAAAACCAGTCCACAAAAAAAACAGTGGTTTGTATGAGATGTTTATTAGTCAGGAATTACTATTCTTAAATGAATTACGTTTGGCTCTTAAAAAAAGTTAAAAATCACACAGCCAATCAATAAAGATCAATGCCACAATTCAAGTAAAATGTATTACTTCTGACAGCAGAATTTGTAAGTAAACATAACTCAGAAGGCTACTCTGTGGATTAATATCAATTAATTGTTATTATAAAGTTTTGCTGAACCTACATGAGTCTTCTAAAATAAATGGGAAAAAAACCAAACCAGTCTTACATTGCGAATCTGTGTTATTCCTAAAATGATCTTTTTTCCTTTTCTTGGCTGCAAACTCACAATCTTCAGTACTGTATATTTCTTCATCCTCATCATCACCAGTTATGATGCTGAAATAAACATATCTAATTAGAACAGCAGTGATTAAATATTTAATTATTAAATATTTGATTAATTATCTGCATTAAAGTCTGCCAGCTGGGGAAAAAAAAACACTGTATTTTTAATGATGTTGCTACTTGATGATCTATAACAACACATATCTTAAGAGAGAAGCTGTCTTGTTCTTCCCAGTGGGGTTGAATTTTGTGTCAAAGTGATAAAACACACAAAAGTTTCTTCCTAATCAGTATATTTTAAGTCATTACTGGCATTTAGAAAGGACTACTGAGGAGACAGTACCAGATGAACAACCAGCTGTCTGCAAAGCTCTGGTGTACAAAAATTCATTACTTTAAATGGACCAAGCCTTGGAAAAAAAAAAACAACCAAAAAACCAAAACCTGTACACACCAGCAAAAGTTAGTGCAGAATTACTGCACATTCTTGCATAGGCAGAAGCCAGCAATGAAAGACTTCTTTCTCAATACCATTAACTTTGGGGCAAAGAAAGTCTGTCTTTTAACAGATGCCTAAATCCCAGGACTGCACATAATGCAGGTGTGGCACTACTGTTTTATCCACAATTTTTACAGCATCAAGAACCACATGTTCTACACCCCTCTCTCCTAGAGAGACTTAATGGCACTTCTGACAGTTAACTATTTAACCTAACACTGAGGACTGTATTGAATAATTATGTATCATGTACATAAATACAGTGTGACTAAGTGTGTGTATATATATCTGTAAAGAAACTATTTAAATAGTTTCATTAGATAAACTAACCTTTCTAAAATTCATATACATGTAAAAACTGCCTGTGCTACATAAAGTCTACACACTTTCATAAAGTTTTGCTTTCCATTTTTGCAGATAATTATAAAGGACCAGCAATACAGATGAGTGTTCATTTTCTTAGCAGAGATGGAAGATACTTCATATCAATGCCAGTCTTGCACAGACAACCACAATAACTAAGAATAAGGTAGTGAAGTTTAACTGTAGGACTATTTTATTTCACCATTATAGTTCTTTGACAAAAAAGTTGTATACAAAAACTCCTCCCATTCAGTAATATTTTTAAATTTAAATTTGCCATATGAATCTATTTATCAATGTCAGGTTGAACTTAAAATTGCACCAGCAACAGCTGAACACTAAAACTGAAGAACACCAGTTTATAAAAAAATATCCCGTATTTGGGCATAAAGTTGCAAAAATAAAATTTTATTACTCTATTACTACTAGCTTTTACAGTTAAAATTTTCAGGCTTGAACCATCTGTTAATTGGGATGACTAAACAACACTGTAAGAAGGGTTTGTTTTTTTTAACTGCTCTGATCAGTAAAGGCTAGCTGAGCTTAAACATACCCAAGTTGAGAAGACTGAGAAATAGAAAGTTGGTTTCATCTTAGGTTTAAATTCCCAAAAAAGTGCTAGCACACTTCTCCATTCCGGTAGAGCTCAATCCAATAGAGCAAGGGCCTTAGTTCATGTCTTACGCTTTTTAAAGTGCAAGACAAAGACTCAACAACTCCAATATTCAATGCAACATTGCCAAATATCGTATCTGGTCAACCAGCAACAGAGTTTGGAGAGAACAGAGAAATGACAGAAGCAGAACATCAACACTTTGATTATGTAACACTCTGATCCATCAGGTTCTTTTTCCAAATCTATCGTAAAGAAACTATCCTTTTAAACTCACCGAAATTATGACTTAAATTATGCTTTAGCATACTGTCTGCATTGCCACGTCACATAAGACTTTATTCCAGAATCTGAAAAGTTGCTGCAGAATCAGAAACAGAGCCCAAAGCTCCCAGATCCAGCTTTATCATCCTAACAACAGATAGGAGACTAGAGATACGGTCTGATACTCTGCAACATAATTCAGGCAGATCAGAAAAATGCCCATTCCCACCGACCCACAGCAATGGGGACAGGAGGGAGGGTGGCCTCCTGAAGGCTTGCTTTAGAAGAGGAAGGTTCTTCTGGAAGGATTCCTTTTGTTCCTGGAGAGGTAGTGTCCCTAGAAAGCAATTCAGACCAGCAACATACCTGAAGTGATTTAAAGCCCACCTCTGCCTCTCAAGAATATACACTTCCTCAAGCATCAGATAAACAAGCAGGGCAGCTTAAGGACAGTGAAGTAACACAAGGAATTGCAAAGATGAAAAGGGCCATTTCAAACACCTTTATCTGATGTTCAAATTCACCTGTGACATTCCTGAAACTTCATGTCATTTTAGAGAAAAGAGGAATTTGTTATCTCTGAGAATCTTCTCCTAAGACGCTGTCTCCTCATGTTCCTACTTCATGTGGAAAGTCTTTCCCTACTCATCTATAACCACCACCATCCTTCTCAACAAACTTTAAATCTCTTACAGAAAATGAAAGCAAGAGTCCCACAGACATCAGAAGAATGGGACAGAAACACAGGCACTCCCCCGGCAACTGTTAGCCTGCCTTCCAGAAATCTGGAAGGCTGCATGATGAGTAACAAAGCTGCTCCATTTCCCAAAACAACCCCTGCCCTCCCCAAACATCAAGCTAAGATACAAGAAACCAAATCAAGTGCTGCACGTGCCATATGGTGGAACAGAAGCCTCAATTTAGTGTTTTCACCGTAATACCACACACAACATCTGAGTGGACCTGGAAGAATATAAATACCTACATAATACTGCCAATTTACAGCTATTCTTGCTTTCTTGTCTTGATGATGCACTTAAGTAAAAAAAAAAAAATGCTAAAGCTTCTAAAAGCAGAGTACCCAGTATCCTTAGAACCACAATAGCCTACATAAAGCACGTAAGAATTTCAGCTTTAAAAAAAAAAAAAATTTCATAGAAGTATTTAGCCTCTTGGGTTTGACACTTACAATGCTGGAAAACTTCACAGGGCTATCCAGACTCCAACTATTCTACCTCATCCCCTTGCGTCTTTTGTCACAGAGGAAAGAATGCCTTTAAGTCACGCAACTGCCTGCAGAGACACACTAAGTGTTTTAGAAGAGACTCTAAAACAAGCCACTTACAGCTTGACCATGCATGGAATATCCTGAGGTAAGTGCCTGCACCAAATAATGTTACAATATATTTGTCAAATGCCAAGACTAGATTCAAATCTGTGGTTGGACTCCATGATCTTAAAGGTCTTTTCCAACCTAAATGATTCTATGATTCTCTGAAATCTAAGGACTCCTATCCAGTGTCAAAACCACTTCTGAACACCTTATCTCAATTACAGAATTGGACAAGAGATATTGCAGACTCAAATGACTGCCTTGTCAGTTCAAGTAGTTCCTTTGAGCCTAACACACACACAAAAGAGTATCACTATCATGAAAATCTTAGTAGTTTGACTCTCTCTATTTTACCTCAAAAGGAAAACATAATACAGCTTTACTCCTAAGTTGCAGGCTACCGAGGTTACTTACATGCAATTCTGCAAGGCAGCATTCCCTCTCCCCCACAAAGCTTCAAGGACACAGTGCTACAGCACTGGAAATATCTATCTGTGATAGAATTTATAACTACCAATTGTAGGTAGCCATAGTCAGCTTCCAGCCCACAGAGCCTGAATAAGCATGGCCTCAACCATGTCTCCAGCTACTGGATACCAGGAATACAAGGCACTCCTCACTTCAATAATTATCCAAGTAGGAGCTACAGAACTAAGGGTCTCATTTTTTCCATCTCAATTTCCATAAATGGAACTAATTTAAACTATAACAATTGAAGCATTATTCCAAATGATTTAAATTGTTCTGGCACAAGTGACTGTGTTTGTTCCAGCATAGTTATCATTAGGTCCACCATTTTTTACTAAGTCGTCAACAGGATTCGCCAAGGCCCTGGATGACTCATCAAATAAGGTTAAAAGTTCTATTTTAATAAACACGTATTCTTCAATTTAGGTAAGTTATTTACATGCCTTGAAGGTTTATTTCTGAATTTGTTTGTGACTAGATCTTTTTAATTTCTGAAGAGAAAGCATTTCTTATGGATAAAAGACAAAGTTTGGCAAGTAACTCTATCCATACTTTCTCTTACAGAAGAGAACACAAGTAAAACTATATGAAATACAAGTAAAAGGGTTTCAGTCAGCTACATAGCTTCAGTTTATTTCTTTTAAAGGAAAACTGCCATAACTGCTCCCTGGAATACGACACTCAATCTTTAGCGTGGATTTCTACAGAATATTTGGTGAAAAATTAGGACAGCCAGACTGGCACACACCATCTCTATTCACAGGGCAGTTAAATATTTATGTATTGCCTACTCTATGCTTCCTCCCCAAGGAAGGAAGCATTTTATCAAGCCTCACGCTCACTCTGTTTCATCTTGTTAACAGAGATCCTAAGCTGAGCTGTCTATTCAATAGAATAATTGTATTGTTCCCAATGAGATTAAGAGGGTACAGAGAACCAGCAAGTAAAGCACAACACACTGCTGTACCTCAGTACATGGGATAGAAGAATGCCATGCCTCTGTACATGCTGGATAGAAAGCAGTTCTGCAGAAAAGGAGCCAGAGGTCTTGTGGATAACAAGCTGAGCGCAGGTCAGCAGTGTGCTCTTGTGTTGTACAAAGCCAACTGCACCCTAGTCTCAGCTAACAAAAGTGTATCCTGCAGACTGAAAGAAGTAATCATCCCCCTTTACTTGCCACGAGAAACTGCATCTAGGGTACTGTGTCTAGTCTGGGGCTCTTCAGTACAATAGAGACATTGGCATCCTGGAACAAGCCTGGTGGGGAGTCACGGAGGTGATTAGGTACTGGAGCACATGACCTATGAGAGTTAAAGAACTGAGCTTGTTCAGTGTTAATAGGTGGTGGTGGAGGAAAACTAATTACTGTCAATAGCTAGGAGTAGAAGTAAGATGGAGCTAGACTGTAAGGTTAGAGGAAGTGGGCAGTAATAAGATGAGTGGTAATGGACGCAATCTAGGATACTTACTAGATTTAGGGAAGGGCAGGGAAAAAACAAACAAACAAAAATAATCAAAGTGAGGGCAACTGAAGTTAAAACAGGAACCCAGAGAGGAATTTCCATTCTTGGAAATGTACAAAGCTCAACTGGGCAAGTCAAAGCAAGGCCCTTGACATCCGCTGGCCCTGCTTTGACTATATTTGGACCAGATGGTGCCCAGAGGTCCTCTCCACCCTGAATTGCTCTACAATATTGTACAAATAGACATTAATTGCTGTTAAGCAGCAAAGGTTAACTTGGATCCAAAGTTCAAGTTACAGTCATAGATTCAAAAGTTCAAGGAGTAGTAAAACTACTCCCAAGCAGTGCTACTTTGCCAAGAGATACCAACTTGAATTCTGTACATAAGTTTGTGCAATATACATTTTTAGCTGAATAGACTGGTGCAGAATTTTAAAAATTTAAAATAAAGCCACAGAATACAGTGTGGTTTGGCTTCGCTAAATAGGAGCTGTGGAAGAGGAAGATGAGGAACTGGGAAATGGCTACAGATGAGGGTATCTCCTCCAGACAAGGTCAGTCCCCAAGTTTGGGATGCTGACAAATTGTTAAGCTAGCCTAAGAAACCCAAATCTTGAAACACTTCAGATTTAATGAAAACTTTTTTTGCTCCAGAGCATTTCATGGCCAGTCCCTTCAAATTAATATAACTATTTTAGTTCTGAACTTCAACACTTCTATCTTCCAAAAAAGAGTTGATTTAAATCTATTTAACAAGACAACAAGATAGAATTACTTGGTAACTGTGTATATAGCTACCAAAATTAAATATTTCATTTCATTTGCCAACTATGTTATTAAAGATACATGAAAGAGGAAAGAAAATATTTTTTTTCAAAGTTATTTAAGGCAACTTTTACATTGGAGGTTTAGCAAACACTCTTCCAGACAAGCATAGTCTTTTGTATCCACAGTGGCCAGACTATGTGGAAAAAGAAGCCCAAATAAGATCAGTGACAGATGAACACAAAAAGAAAAAAGACATAAGGAAAACAGTAGGTCAAGATAAGGTTAATAATAATTCTTCACTGCTTGGTAACTCTTTAGGTTTATTTAACAGATTTATAAAACACAGGTACACTTGACTACAGCGAGTCCTAGCTCACCAGTAAATTCCCTCTAAATCAGATCTGTTACTGTATCGTTTACTAGACTAACAAAACACTGAATATTCCCTTTTCTCATTATGGGCACATTATGCTGGAACTTATCACCAAGAATACTATCCTTCAAAATTACGTCTTTGTGGAGAAACCAAGCAGAAATTTGTGTGGACAAAGCTACATTACACCAGTCTGTGGGCATCTGCCACAGGTATTACTTTATTTAATACACACCTCTCTCAACCATTTTATAGGAGCACATATAGCCACATATTATCTTAGGCTGTTACCATAAAACTGCCATTAGTTGTGTATTTGGAGCAAAAGCATTATAAGACTGTCATAAACAGTCCTAATACAACACCCAACCAGCAGAAAATCTTCATTCACTTCAGGTAACATTTCAATATGCTTGCTGCAATTTATTAAGTATCACTTTTATCTTCAAATAGTACTTGATAGGTTTTTTGTTTCTTCAGGTTTTTTTAAGTTTTTATTTTTAAGGACATAAAACATAAGATGGGATCCATCTGCCTAAAATAAGCAACTCACGAGGCAGTGACAAAAGACAATCTCCATAAGGGTCTCCTGGCTGCCTAACCAAACAGAACACATGGCTGCATTTGTACACTTCAGCATATGCAGATGATGTCATCTCTCCCAAACACTCGCAGTCTGAATGGAAATTAGGTCAATCTTTACATTCCCACCCGCTATTAGTCCATGCAGAATCATTTTTTCTTAACTTACACAGTGTGACTGATACCATTCAGCTGATTATTCTCATCCTCCAGTGCAGGACTGAAGGCTTCACATCGTTTCCATCCATCTTCTGTTTTAACCCATCTCCATCCAGGGGATCTCCAGTCTTGGCCCAAAAATGGCATGCTGTCTCTATAAGGAGCAAGAAGATTGTTTGTATATTATTTAATTAAGAAAAGTTGCAAAACTTCTTGTCATTATTTCAGTTTTCTTTAACCTTAAAAAAAATTTATTACCTTCAGGAAATTAAGCTATCTGGAGAACATCCTTTTAAGAAACAGATTCTGTGGTACATTTGATTTTGTAACCTCATCCTTCTTACCTTCAGTATTTATTAGATCATTGTTCTCTAAAGAACTAAGACACCTGCCTTGAAAAGAATCGTGG
>JAVSBS010022850.1:74927-88563 GCA_033124195.1 Coracias cyanogaster | reverse complement strand
CAGCAGCCAAGTCTGCCTCCAGCCTTCACAACCAACCAGTTCTTCCTTGTCTGTAGACCCAGATATCTTTTGAAATGAGATAAAAATACAACAAACAATCTGCTACAAATGGAGACAATAGCTCCAAGCCAGATCTGAAGAGATTCATATTTTGTGTGAATCTGACACAGAGGATCTATAATGCAGTCTGACCTCTGCATTACAGATGGACATGGCTTGGAATCTGGTATAAGGATAAGTTGCCATTTCTAGCGGAAAAAAATACTATGGGATAGTATTTAATGCAATATGAACCATAGTGCTTTTGGCATATCTTATGGGCTTCATCACTGAAATAAGCACTCAAGACAAACCTATAACATTGCTAAGTAATCGCTTTTAAATTGTCTAGGAGAAAAGTATTCTTCCATATTTTTTTTCCTCATTTCAAATTGAGAAATTTGTCCAAAGATTTATGCAAGGAGATAGACATAAAGACTCAAAGTCTAACTGCAGGTCCTATTTCCATGTCCAGTCAATGGAATAATCAATAATGTAGAAGCAGATTTTACATCAACATTAAGTTTAGTATTTTAAGAAACATTTTCTACAAACTGAACTTGAAATACCATTTTTTATCACGGAAAGCTGTTTTGCTATGACATCACTTTCAAACAACTGGAATAAATTTTCCCTCTTTCTTTACAGAGATTCTTAAGTAATTAGTCTTAGGAGAAAGCCTAGACATTTCTGACCTTGCAAAAAATTATTCATTGTTAGTAAGGGAAAATATTTCCCACAGATAAAACTAAATATATCTTTAAGAGAGGGATTTTATCAGCTGATGTTGAAAACATGATCATTTTGGCCTAAGGGTAAAGAAACATGTATTGATTATTTATATTTTCTAAGATCTTCATGATCAGCTTGTTCAACAGAAGTAAACATTGGTGTCAATTTCTTGACAACTTCTTCTGTGTTGATGATGTTTATATATTGTTACAAATGAAAATTCCCAGCAGAATGGCACACAAGGTAACAGGCTTGCGTTTTTTTGTGAGACAAAGGCAAAAGTGAAAACTGGCAAAGTGATAGCACAGATGGATGATACCTGTCTGGACTTCTAATTTATCAGAATATAAAAAGAAAATTGGTAAAAAAAACCACAGGGAAGGTTGCAAGGCTGTAGATCTTACCTACTACTTTGTTCTTATTGTTCTCATGCTTACTGAGTCCTTTTTTCCATGTGCTTTCTAACAAAGATGAGTAAAACAGACACAGACCTTTCCTTAAGACCCTACAGAAGTTGATTGGGATCTTGAATCTGAGGATATCAGAGAAAGTAATGCAGCTTTTCATCATTATTAGTAAGAAGATGGGAAAGGCTAAAACCCTGACTCAGTCATCACTGTTAGTTGGTGTTGCAGATCTGGTGGGGAAAGCTGTCACAACTTGTTCTGCTGGAGGCCACCAAGAAATTAACATCAGCAGAGGAAAAACAGAAGACTGAAGGTAGTTGTTAGGAACCGGTGTTGTCTCTCAAAGAAAATGTGGGAAGGAGAAGCTTATACAAGAAAAACCTCATATGAAAAATGCCTAAGTGACTACAAAATCCTAGCCAACCTTCAACCTTCATGTCTGATAAGTAAAAGCTGACATGAAATTCTCTTTGCAGTTTCTACAGCTGCCTCAACAAAATCTGTTACTATCTACATCTTCTTCACAGGGATGTAGATCATTAATGGGTGTAATAATATTTGACATTCTTATGGGAAGCTCATATTCTAAAGCAATTCCAAGTGCTTGGATAAGAGGAAACTGTACAGACATGCTTTTTAATTATTGTTTTCATAATTATCCAAATCACATGAGTTTATACCCCAAAAATGTATATCTTGCCTTATTAGATCATAACAGATGGATGAAAGAAGGACAAGAGACATAATAAAAGCCTGATGACAAGAATGTTGGTGCATTCATATTCCTTAGCCTGTTAAAAACACTGACCACAACTGTCCAGCCATTTTCCCTTTACTGGTTGTTTCTATTAACTATGAGCAGAGGTGAGTACTGAGGAATACCTTCTGGTTAAAATGGCTGCCCTAGACAAGCTTAATTCTAAGAATACTTTAAACTGTTTATGACTAGATGGCTTTCCCCCTCACCTCTTGTTCAGTCATCTTTTTCTGTGACTGTTTTCTGATTTTTACCATCAAAGAACATCATTAATTACCATTAAAAGTCTGCAACTTGACTAACTCAGTATAGCTGAGGCCTTGGGGCATGATATAAATAATCAATCAACAGAGAGTTTTTACATCATAAGATTGACATTGTACAACATTCACGTCTTATGAAGAAGCCACTGGTTTTGGATTTTGTTCATCTCATTGAATTCATGAGACCAAGTGAATACAGCTTTCTATTTCCAGTAAACAGGCATCTGCAACATAAAGCATATAGTATTGGTCACAGGGAAAGGTGAACTGTCACACAACAGATATAGGGCTTTTGGGGGGCAAAATCACTTCTCATCTGTTTTTCACACTGCTGATACAGACATATCACCATATGAATATGGGCCTTTGTCCCATATCTTCCTACTTCCTTGCTCCCAGTGTTTGAAATGAAAGCACTGTGCCCTCCATGGGTAACTAATTTAAATTCACAGAAGAAACACACCATAACCAATTTTACTCTGAGTTAAATCCTGCCAGATGTTGAGGGCTCTTAATTTCCATTGATGTCAATGGGACTCAAGGACAACTCAATGTTTGGCACCAAGCGCTCCATGCCAAAAAGTCAATGGCGCCTCTGGCACTATGTATTCAAATGCACTGTCTCCAAAGATATCATTAATTCTGATGCACAGAGCCAGCAATTGGCCAGTGCACCTCCAAAGCTTCATTTTGGCTTTTATCAATCACCATCCTGCCAGGCACTAAAGTCCTCTTGTAGGAAATAGTTCTGGAAATCAGTGTACCCAACTAGTTATCCAAGGGGTATCAGACACGAGCTGGGTGTGTTCAGAATTAAACCATAGAGCTGATGATCTTTTCTTAAAGGGCTCAGTAATATACATTCATCAAAGATCATCTGCTGTTCAAAATCTGGGTTGTATGATATACACTTCACTTCCCAAAGAAAACGACATTATTCCAAAAATGTCTTTACTAAGCAGATTCCAAGGGAGGATGTGTGAACAAAAGTGATATGGCAAGAGCTTAAGTTCAGTAATGGAGGAGATTTTCTCCTGTCTAAAGAATAATTGTAGGATTAGGAGAATCCCACTTCATTCTCAAAATACAGACCTTTGAATATGTCATTAAAAAGCTAAGACAGATTATTCAACCACAAAATCACCTAGCAATTTAACACACCGGTTTCCACAACCTAGGAGAAGATATTAACTACAGAGCTATAGAGTTGGCCTCTTTTTAGCCCAATGACTCCGCGATTTGCACAAGGTGAAATAACACCTGCATGCAAGCCTGGAAGAAGACCCTGGCTGACAGGCGCGGTTTGTGTCTCTTATTTTCCTGTTAGGAGAACTTCCTTTAGATATGAGCAATGCAGCACTTTGTGATGAAAATCCATTTCATGGAAGTATTGCTTTAATCATTAAGGTCTTCTGACTGTACAAGAAGAAAAAGGATGCTTCTAACAGAGGCTAGACAAAACACACCAACTCACATAGAGATTAATTTACTGTAGAGAAAGCAGGCTCTAGGTTTAACGTAAACTAGCTGGTTAGAGTGATGACTTTGCAGAGGTCTGCATTTTACCACTACTTGCCAACATATTGAACTGTAAAAGTTTACATTAGGTCTAGGAAAACAGAGGCAGAAACACTTTTTTTTCCCTACTAAAGATGAAAACTTTTGAAGGGAAAACCTTTTAAAAGCTTAGGGCAAATGTGGATGTTATCAACTGCCTAAGTTTCTTGTACATTAAACTGCCTTGCTAAATGCAATATTTCTTCTAAATAGTCCATTGTTTAAATCAAATTTATTTTCTTCACTTCTTTTTAGAGTACTCAGACTATGTACTGAACAATAGTATTTTTGGAACATTTTGTTATTGCAGATAGTTATTTTCATAAAGAAATTGTCACATCTCAGACCCTAAACCAGTGTACAAGTTTGCTTGTCACTGTTGCTAAATTTAACTTAGCTCTTCAGAGATTAAATACAGATTCATTAAGCTGCTGCACGCTTTTATCCATTCTCATGTTCCTGAAAGATTTCTCATTTATTACAAAGAAAACATGGCTAATTGTTAATTAGAAAGTGCATACAAATGTGATAAGATTTAATTAATTCAAACAAATACAACTCAACTTTAATAAAAAGATTTAGTTGCTCTTTTTTTTTTTCCTTTTGTTTTTCCCTGGAAAAAGAATTCTAGTCTGGATTTGCAGAAGTCCTGTTTAATGTCCATGTTACCCTTCAGGGTTTGACCTTCAAATACATTCCTTCAAAACAGACCAAAAGAAAAAGAGGAAAAAGGATCTCACAATACAGTTGAAAATCTGTGAAGTCCATGCTTCAAACTTTGCTGGAAAACCTTAATTGAAAGAGATTTTGATCAGAAAATGTTCTTTCAACAAGCATGTTGGTTTTTTGACTGGGATAACATTAGTTTCTTCCATAGTAACTAGTATGGGGCTATGTTTGCTGAAAACTTGTTGATAGTACAGGGAAGTTTTAGTTACTGCTGAGCAGCGCTTACACAGAGTCAAGGCCATTTCTTTGTCTCACCCAACCAGAGAGTAGGCTGGGGGTTCACAAGAAGTTGGGAGGGGACCCAGCTGGGACAGCTGACCCCAACTGACCAAAGGAATATTCCAGACCATATGACATCATGCTCAGCATATCAGGCTGGGGGAAGAAGGAAAGGGGGAACGTTCAGGATGATGGCATTTTTCTCAACCCAAGTAACTGACACGTGTGATGGAGCCTGGCTTTCCTGGACGTAGCTGAACACCTGCCTGCTGAGGGGAAGTGGTGATGGATTCCTTGGTTTTCTTTGCACATGTGGCTTTGCTTTACCTATTAAACTGTCCTTGTCTCAACCCATGAGTTTTCTCAGTTTTATCCTTCCGATTCTCTCCACCATCCCACCAGGGAGGAATGAGCAAGCAGCTGCATGGGGTTTAGCTGCCAGCTGGGATTAAACAACTGCAAACAAGAGAAGTATTTAATGAGAAAAACAAGTCAATATTTATGAAATTCCCTGTAGAACAAAAATAATCCTTTGTATCCTGGAAAAAAATGGAAATTTACTTTTCATGTAAAATGTTCATATTTCAAATTGATTTTTCTTTAGTTTTGTTATATTCTGACTCAGCAACAGTCACATTGCACTGAATCTCTGTCAAGACAAGTTAATATCAAATTATGCTCTCTGCTCCCATTGACCTCTGTATGTTCAGGCATAGGAAGGATCAGGATGTAGAATAAAGCAGAGTAGGTAATAGGATCCTAGTATCTGGGACTCAAAGCCCATGTTTCTGGTAAATTCAGCTTGTAATGTGCAGTTACAACCTAATCAATAGAATAAAAAGGTAACATCAAAGATAAATTACCTTTTAAGTTAAGGGCTCAAAATTTAGAGTTATAATTCAGTGTACAATTTAGGTTTAAATAAACATCTGTGAAATCTGAGCCACAACAACAAAAAAACATTAATTGCCCATAAAAGTGGAAGAGTTTGAAAGACTTCAGACTGATGGATGTAGTAAAATGAAAACTTCCTTTATCCCACATTTTATATTCAAAAATTTACTGGTTCTTCTTGGTGAGCTTCAGAAGATGCTCTAGGAGGAAGTATGTATTTTCTCTGCAGCAAGGCTCCTGAAAAACAGTGATGCAGGGAGCTGTGGAGTCATCATCTCTAGAGGTGTGCAAAAAAAAGGTAGATGTTGTGCTTCAAGACATGGTCTAGGGGATAGGGAGGTGTTTGAAGAAGGTTGGACTAGATGATCCTAGAAGTCTTTTCCGACCTCAATGATTCTATGAGGTTCACCTCATCACACAGAAAAGGAAGAACAGCACAAGCCAAAATTTGGGTTGGACCTCCCAGCCTTTTCCATAAAGGAGAGGATGTATAAAAATTCAATACTCGGCTCTGCAAACTCTGCTACATGTGTGTATTCAGACAGTTTTCTTGAAAAAGAAACTAGGTATTATGTGCAGGCTTGATGATAGAACCCACCACTTGCAACACAGCAAAACAGAACTCAGTTGCTCTTGAATAGGCACCATCATAGGCTATAAGTGCCTCGCTGTCCTACAGGTAGAGAAAACAAAACAGGAAAATCAGACTTGCTCAGAGCTGGTCACTCCCTTTGAGACCCTCATCAATGCCTTAGGAGTGAGAGACTGTCCTTTCCATTTAGTTGAAATATCTTACATATTGTAATTGCTGCTCTACTGTGATTAATATCGTATTTATACCTAGTTTACTGTGTTCGTGTCAGGGTATCAGCTGCAAAATTAGAAGGGATTGTTAACGCGTTCAGTGAAACTCTATCTCCTTTTCATATTCTCCTATTAGTATCATCTTGTAAATCACCATAAATTACAATAAAAACCAGAATTCAACTGCATGAAGAAGCACATTCCCCATTTGCCATTTTTCACATCTGGAAAAGCCATGCTGCATTATCACCCTAATAACCAGTGTGACTTTGAACACCAAAATACAAAACATCTGTGTCCACTCCCACAGTGACCAATGAGAGCTAATTTTCTACAGCCAGGACAAATTATCATCTTCAAGGATGACAGCATCTGTCTCTGTAATGTATAAACATGTCTTCCCCTTTGGCCTAAGAGAAGATTCATCTAAGCAAGGGAGCAGACAGAGGAGCATTATAGCAAGGATACCCCTTGTGGGAAACCAGCGGTTAGCTATTTATCTTTGTATGGCTGAGGAGCCTTTATCCAAGATACAGCTGTTCCTTCCTTTCCTCCTTATTAGCTACACCTGCCTCAAGCAGATGAGTGTGATTGTTAAATGATTTTCTCAGTATTTAAAGTTTTATACCTGTTCTCAGTATTCCCTTGTTCTCACAGGCAGTACTTTAAAGACACTGTCAATTTATCTTCATGGTAAAAATAAGAGACCCTTGTTTCTATTTTCATAGAGATGAATGAATAAAATATTAGTTGTTTTTTAAGGTATTACAAATCCAGGCAAGACACTGTTTTTCTGCCATCCAAATACGAATTCTTAATGCAGCTGTAACATTACATGACCTGAAAATTTTACTAGGACTGAAATTTCTCAAAGGAAACATGCTCCTAAACATTTGTCATATGATTCTTCCTCCTTACATAACAATCAGCTAAACATTTAGTGGCCAATTATGCTAATTACAATGCCACTTTTCCCTTCAGATGACAGCAATGGTTTTTGGAAGGACAAACAGGGTATATGTTCTACCCACACATATTCAGTCATAGACTGGGTACTTCAAGCCTTCACACTTGCCTCCCATCTGACCCTTTCTTATAAGTGTTCTTAAGTCCATGCTCCTCTGCACTGCATAATCATATAATTTACACAGAATCACAGAATTATTGAGGCTGGAATAGACCTCCAAGATCATCAAGTCCAGCCTATGACCCAATACCATGACATCAGCTAGACCATGTCACTGAGTGCCACATCCAATCTTTCCTTAAACACCTCCAGGGACAATAACTCCACCGCCTCCCTGGGCAGTCCATTCCAGTGTCTAATCGCCCTTTCCGTGAGAAAGTGCTTCCTAATATCCAACCTAAACCTCCCCTGGCGCAGTTTCAGGCCATGCCCTCTTATTCTGTCACTAGTTGCCTGGAAGAAGAGCCTGACACCCACCTGACTATGACTTCCTTTCAGGTAGTTGTAGAGAGTGATAAGGTCTCCCCTGAGTCTCCTCTTCTCCAGGCTGAACAACCTCAACTCTTTCAGCCTCTATTCATAAGACTCTCCCTCCTGCCCCTTCACCAGTCTCATCGCTCTCCGCTGGACCCACTCCAATACCTCAATATCTTTCTGGAAGTGAGAGGCCCAGAACTGCACACAGTAATCGAGGTGAGGCCTCACTAGTGCCAAGTACATGGGGACAATTACATCCCTAGTCTTGCTATATGCAGCAAGAGATGACAAGATATACAGGTAAAAGTTTGGAGCTGAGAATGGTCAGATCTGGAAATAGACCATAGATGTCCCAAATTCTCACTCAGTGCCCTTTTTTTTTGTTCTGTCTCATAAACGATTGATTCACAGTTGTAACATTTATATCTGAAGCCACCGAAACATGTTTCAAAAAACTGCCTGACAGATTCAGCTTCCTATTGGCACAAAACACACAGCAGCAGAACCATGCTTCTCAGGCTTCAACTTTGCCTTCTGACTCAACCACCAGCCACACAATGTCTGAAATTCTATCCAATATACATAACAGTTGATGAATACATGGTGAGTAAGCAACATTATAGTCAAAATTCATTCAACATGAAAGCTTCTTTCAGCTTAACAAGCAGGTAAGCAATAGCAGTCCCTGAACACAGCTGAGGTTTCCATTGACTGCATGGCAGGTCATACGTGTCTAACACATTCTAAAGAAGGGCTGCCTATAGCCAAGGGCATCCCAAGGCAACTGCTGGCTGCATGAGCTTGGCCTTGTGTGGTGTCCTTGCATGTTTTAGTGGGAGTAGAGACACTGTCCTCTTCCATTTGCCCTACTCAAAGCAGCAGCAGTGCCAATGAAGGGCAGCTTCCTTCCTGACACCAGTTCTTGCTGCCTGGAACTCCATCCTTGCCCAAGATCCCAAAAGCTGCAAGGTTGCCCCTATCTCTCACTAACTTTATTCATCAACAGTGGATTTCTGTTGTGCTCAGAAAAGTCATGGGATGATAATTGCAAATCATTTCAATAGATAAGCAGGCCAAAAAAAATACTGTCTGGTAATTCATCTAACCCACTTATTGGAATTAAAAGGGCTTTCTTGTAGATTGAGAATAAATTAATCATGAATCCATAAACCAGAGAACACTAGTAAACTCAAAGAGAATAACGAGTACATGACAGGAAGCAGAGCATATCATATGCAAGGATGTATTTGCTCATTAAGCACTACACATAAATATGCAACCTTCTTTTCTGAGGACATGAAGGATAGGCTGTAGGTGGAAAACACTAAAGAGTAACAAACAAACATTTGCTTTTATCCAACTACCCACATTCTTTCTTGTAAAAATAGATGCAGACAGACAGAGAGAGAAACAAGCCAAAAATGGGGGCAGAGGTATAGGCACAATATATTCACAAAGATTTAAATAAGAGATGTTTGGCCATTTAGGAGATGAAGGTCGTCTGAACTTCTTCATCTAATTGGGAAAGGATTTAAGCAGCAATTCAATTATTTAATGCAATTTACATTCATTTTTCTCCAATAATGGAAGGGGGAGGAAGAGAAATTACTATTTTTCTTCCCTCTACTGCTTGTCCTCCCCACAATCACCTGGATGCAGTGCAACAAGACTCCCAAGGCTGCCAGTGTTCTCTGGCCACAGACTAGTATCGCTTTTGTGTGCTTTATTATAAACTCTCTTGATTCTTTCTGGTCATCTCCTGCATATTGATTCTTAATATTGGGCTTGCTGCAGCATTCTTTTACTTACTTCTAAATGACACCATTTGGGGAGACTCTGGTTTCTATACTGAACTCCTCCTTATTCTCAAGAAAAACTGTCTGCCTCTTCACACAACCGCAAAGGGTTGTGTGCTTGGCTATTTGTAATCTGAAGCTGGTACCATTTCAGAATCTAGCGTAGGATTGACTGACAATCAGCTAATGAGGTTAGTGTCTCTAGGGTCTTGCTCATCTCTCCAGAGCCACGGCAGTATAATAGGTTGCAGAAGGTGGTTATGAAATAATTTGCTGTTCTACCTTCCTCTTACTTGTACAAATGAGAATTTCTCTATGCTGTAACATAAAATACCTATCAAAATACTAGCCTTTTTGAAGAGCCATGCCACTTCTGGAAAATAAAGTGGCCCTGCTATATACATCATTTTATAAGGTAAGGCATATTTTCCTTGTAACTAACATAAATTAAAAGCTTTACTTCTTTGAATCCAGAAGGTCTGGAATCAGTTCTCACAGAGTGGTCATCTCTCAGTGTCCTGGAAACCAAAATATGATGGAAGGGTTATTACAAAATTCTGTAGGAGATGTAACTATTCCTTACTGTTTTATTGTACCCCTCTACCTCCACTTTCTCAGCCTAGATTGCTTTAGCATAAAATGTAGCTTCTTAAGATGGAAAATTGTTATTGTCATAGTGGCCTAAAAAACAGCTTCAGTTTCTTATTTCTCTGCAAGCTTTGAGGAGTAGTGAACTTATCTCAATACGTTCCCTGAAGTGTCCTCTATATTTTAGATTTCTTCCTGATATAATCACCTGTATTCTTAAGCATATCTATCTGGTTTAGATGCTACCTTCAGCTTTTTAGGGGTTTTTTTTTAGAGTTTAATTTTTTTTTTTTAGTGTTACTTTAAGATTACGGAGGACCAAAATTACAATGAGCATAAGCTTACATTTATTTCTTGCTTCCATGTTCCTTCCTCTTTGCTGTGTGTCCATACAGTCCATGCATAATTAACACCCTTATCACAGAATTATAGAATGCATTGGGGTAGAAGGGACCTTTCAAGGTCATCTAGTCCAACCCCCCTGCAGTCA
Organism: Coracias cyanogaster; assembly: GCA_033124195.1. NCBI lineage: Eukaryota > Metazoa > Chordata > Aves > Coraciiformes > Coraciidae > Coracias > Coracias cyanogaster. The sequence continues at coordinate 77,844 of JAVSBS010022850.1, read as the reverse complement.
GCAGGGACATCTCTAACTAGATCAGGTTACTCTGAGCACTATCAAGCCTGGCCTTGAACACTTCCAGGGATGGGGCCTCCACCACCTCTCTGAGCAACCTGTTTCAGTTTTCCACCACCTTCATGCTCTGTTAAGTTTCTTGCATTTAAATCCCTACTTTGACAGCTATTGCGTAAGCTATTTTGATCATCTCTCTGCCTTTTTCTCGCTCAAATTCTTGATCCTTGGTATGCCAGATCACCTTAACCCTCTTCTCTGTTAACCTTCTGGAGGTTGGACTAGTTCCATAATGGCCATGTAAGAACCAGAAACATTATTCCATGTTAGTCAAATGCCCATTTTCATTCAGTACTATTCAGAAAATAAAAGTTAAAAAACCAGTTGGCACAGTGCCTGGTCTCTGAGCTGTTTTAAACAAATATATGGTGACGGCACTCACCAGACCAACAAGACTATACTAAAAAGCAAAAGAACTGTTATGAAGAGGTTGAAAAATAATCCTAGAAGGGTCTTTTCAAGTTGCTTGATTAAGAGTTTTGTTTCAATCTCTAAGAACCAGGCATGGTCCGAAAATCAATAGGGATTTTTTTCTAACACATGGATGTTAGTCTTTTGTGTCTAATTATGATCAAATGGACATTTTATCATTTTAAGTATACATTTGATGTTTCAGATCTATAATGCGTTAGGTACATTGCCCCACAGAGAAATTAAACATTCACAAGAAAAAATAGGTGATCTTTATGTAAAATTTTTCTTTCATTGTTTCAAGCCAGCAAAACCAATAATTTAACTCATCTCAGTGGAGAAATAGCTTTTCAGTGGTCATTGATAAGGCAATACTCAGACCATTCACTCATAAAATGTTTTTTCACAACCACCAGGAAAAAAGAGCAGCCATTAAAATCACTAGTGTCACTCAGATTCAACCCCAGTTGTTACAGAGCAGAAACATTTTTAAAACGCAAAGCAGAAGTATCCTGAGTGAAATCCATCTTGATATGTTGTAAGGAAGCCTACTGTTGGGGATAACTCTACTCTATTGTGCAGAGCCAATAAGGTCAAAAAAATCAGAGACATGGGGAATAAAACCCACACTTATTGATTCTGTGGTTTGGGTTTTTTTCCTTCTTTGCATAGATGAAGGTGTTACAAGCTTGTATCTAGGTGTCTAATAACCACATCTAATAAGAATAAGCAAGCATGAAAAGATAAATTCTACATATTCAAGTTGCTTCTACAGTTCTGTGTTTATTTGCTTTAGAAAATAACAGAAAGAGACAGAGAACACTAAAAATTATAGAAAAAACCCCAAGCTTTATTTTAACATCCACCAGTCACCCCTAAGCTGGGAAACGGTTCACTCAACATGTCCTCTAGAAACTAGTCATGGTGTGAAAATCCAGAGAAGCAAACTCATGTACAAAGGATTGTTCAAGTGCATCAACAGCAATGATAGCTGGAACAAAATGGTAGGAGATGGGGCATGTAAAGGTGACATAAGGACATGGATCAAAAACACCTTAGAAGATCCTTTAACACCCTTCACAGAAGGGATGACTATCCCACAAAATGTTTCTACGAGGCTTCCAGTACCAAAGGAACTGTGCAACAGTGCAACCATCTTGGTCACCTTCCACTTTGACATGTCAATGGACCTGGGTGGTCAGGAGTACTGAGAGGTTCTTTGCAGTACGGGCTGGATTTTCTTCCCAGTGCTTGGGAAATTTTGTTCTGAGTATAGTTTAAAAACCCTTACAGCGGATACTTTGGCTAACTATGTATATTTATTTTTTGCACTTCTCTTTATTAAGCACACCAGAAGATTTAGGAGATCATGTTGCTCGTGGTTGATTTAATTAGTACTTGGGGAATTGGGCCTAGCAGGTTACATAGCTGCTTGCAGAGTGGAAATTCTCAATTAGCAGTATGCTAATGAATGCACAGAAGCCATGTCTTCTCATTTTCACCTTTTACCCTTTGCCAAATTTCAGGGGATAAAATAGGCCAGTTATAATTTTTGTCAGGACAGGATTAATAGCTTCAGTTCACACATCCAGCATAGGGTTGCTTTTGTCATCTCACAGTACAGCAGTAAGTACAAAATATTTAGATATTCTCATTTCTAACAGTTCTTATGTTTTAAATATTTGAAATGTTGGGGGTTTAATGGATCATTGCATTTCCATATTTTAGTAGATTCATTTTTGCTGTTTCACTCTACAAGAATCATCATTCATTACCAAGCCAGTTGGTTCTCTTTGCAATAAAAATTTGTCTTCCAACTCTGCAAAACTAGCATATGCTTCTATGCTAGTCATCTTGCAAGTCATACTAGTTACTGCCCACAGGGTGAGCCAACAGTGATTGTGTGTGTCCCTGGGGCTGCTGAGACAGCCGTTTGCAGCTCGTTGGGCAGGGTGCTGAGCCTCTCCCATTGCACAAGGTCAGCTGGATTGCTCTAAGCGGTCTGCAAGTGCGGGTGAGGGGGAGAGGAGGAAGAGCAGCCTGCAGGGACGCCTGAGCAGGGCATGTGGGAAGCAGCAAACAGTGAATGGTTCCCTCCCTGCCAGAGAGAAGATCATGGTCACAACATGGCCAAGAGCCACAGTAAGGAAGAATGTGGGAACTCAGACCGAGCTCCTGCACAAACACGCAGCTGTGCAGGTCTCTGGCTGCGGTGAGTGTCTGACCCTGGCCCTTGAACTAGAGGGAGTCAGTGACACAACTTGTGTGCAGTGTGATCAAATAAACTACCTGCTCAGGCAGCTGGTTGGACTGAGAGAGGAGGTAGAAAGATTGCGAAGGATCAGAGAGTGTGAAAGTGAGATACATTGGTCGAGCCACACTCTGAGGCAAAGGCAGCAGGAAGAGACTCTACAAGAAGTGGAGGACCCCCTCCCCTCCTGTCACCAGG
>JAVSBS010022850.1:14315-74827 GCA_033124195.1 Coracias cyanogaster | reverse complement strand
CCCCCCCCCCCGGGGTGCTTGGTAGTGGGCAGCAGCAGCCCCACTCCCAAACAGGGCAGGGAGCAACAAAAACTTGGTCCCGGGCAGATGGAAGACAGGTCTTCCTTTAAGTGAGGTAGATGTTAATAAGGTCCCAGTCAGATGGCTGCAGAGGCTCACCTCGCAGCAGAAGAAAACAGCTCTGGGCAAGGGATGGGAGTGGGGAGAGAAGGCCAGCCATGGCAATGAAAGCAGCGACCATTCTCCTCCAAAGCCCTGAGCAAGAGAGAGGGCAGATGACTCCGCCCCCCCCCTTTTTACCAGCCCAAATCTCGAGATATTTCTGTCCCTCGAGATAAACTCCCAGGTCCTAGCAGCTTATGGGAAAAAATTCTATGCATAAAAAGGAACAAAAGGAAAGAAAACCTAACCCCCAACAAGGCTTCACTTTATCAGCTTTCTATCCCAAGTCTCTTGCAGTACTGAGCCATGCAGAGGCAGCACTGTTTTGTCTAAGGGTGTATTTTGTCAGCTCGATGGCTTTTGGCTTGCTTTTAAAGCAAATCTTGTGATCATCTCCAGCTACAGCATTTTGTCTGATGTCACAGGGGAGACTCAGTACATCCAAACTGCTTTTGGATGAGAGCAAGCCAGCAGATGTGCTCCAGGAATGCACCTCAATCACACTCAGGTGAACAGTTCCTGAGAGCAAACAAAAACTTGTCCAAAGCAACCTCTTTGTCTCCCAAGAGCTGTGTACAGTGAGGCCATGAGGGCTTTGGTAGGGAGTATTTTGCCCCATAGACCTGCCCCTGTTGGTCCACGCTGAGGGAGCCACACAGGGCCTGAGTGAGCTGGAGGGGAACCGGGGCAATATCTGCAATCCCAGGGACAGGTGAACCCTAGTGGAATTCTCAGCTGTGCCAGATGGTGGGGAGCTTTGCTCCCCAACACTAAATGAGCTACCCATTCGTAAAACAGGTCTAACTATAAAGTACCTACTCATGCACACGTATGATGGTAAAGAGCACCATGAGTTTTAAGTGAAGGGGATTAAAAGCCTGATCAGAAAATCCTTTGTCAGGAGAAAGCACTTACCACACTAAATGTTAGATTCCTTGATCTTTAATGCTGGGCAACTGCAGAGCAATTATGGATAGTGTCTTCGGTTATAAAAGACAGACTCAAGAGGAGTATTGCAGCAGTAACCTCCAAAAGGGAAGTGAGCATTTGTTTTTCATTCTTGCTGCAGGAAACGGTTTCTTTCGTTTTGTTTTGAATACATCAGCTACAGTGGCAAAGTGAGTGAGAGGTTATTTTCTGTTGTAATTTTTTTTCTAGCTCATCTGAATAAATACCCCCGTAGATACACTGAATATTGGGTCTCCTGTCTCTAGACCAAGATTTAATGGCTGCTAGTGGAAAGTGCATTTAGCTAAGCATGAATAGTGACTGAAATCAGGTTCCCCACCTCCCAGATGCTAGAGACTCTGACATCAGCTGCGTGAGATCAGCCATAAGATGTTGAATCCAGAGGGAGCTGAAAAGGCCTCTGGCTGGGAAGCTGGTGTATTTGTAAAAGAAAAAGTTAAAGCGTCCTAATCTTTGAAGAGATTTTCTGTGCACAGGGGGCAGTCCCTGCAGAGGTGCAATTTGTTCCCTGGAGAACAGAGGGGAGTGAGCAAATGAGGGCTGTGCAGTTAGCATGAAGAAAGACTGCTGTGTGCCGTCATCTCTGAGCGGAGGGAAACAACTTAATTCTGTAGACAGGGTTGTTACACTGGGAACAAGGAGACTTTGATTAGGATTGTGTGAAAGGATTTTCTTATGAATACACATTTGGGTTTTGTAGCCCTGGGAGGCTCCTATTTTAGGGCTTGCTCTGTGCTTTTTCTTTCTTGGTTCCATTTAACCTCCTAAAGTTTTCTCACTGCTTTTCTATTCTTTACTGTCAAAAGAGTCATAGAATCATAGAATCATTATGGTTGGAAAGGACCTCCAGGATCATCAAGTCCAACCTTCATCCCAATGTCTCCCTAACCACTAGACCATAGCCTCAAGTGCTACATCCACTCATTTTTCAAACACCTCCAGGGATGGTGACTCCACCACCTCTGTTGGGGAGGTCTGTTCCAGTGCCTAAGAAAGAGCAGGTTAGATAGATATCTTGCTTATAATGTCCCGGGGATCCTGCCATCATCATGTTAAAGTCTCTAATCACTGAGAGGTCCTGAATTTGTGTGCACATCAGAGTGAATGGGGAACCTGGCTCCCCTGACAGAGCGCGGCAATTTATGCTGAAGCTGAGTTCATGGCAAACATGGGCCAAGCCACAAGGCCTGCCCATTTCAGCAGCAGTCTGCTCTCTCCTGTAGGACTCTTTTGTACATCCACATGTTCTGCTCCGATAGCTTACCTGGAGAACAGGCAAGATTTTTGTCATAAGCAAGAGGCTTGGTACACTCAAAGTGCAGGGGGAGGAATACCTCAGCCAGGAAGTGGAAAGGGAGACACAGTGAAAAGGTCTGAGAGGTTATCTTTTGTAGTACTTAGCTGGTAGAAGAAAAGGCACAAATTTCCACTTCTTCTGGGTCACCAGGGAGAAAGTGCAGGAGCTGGAGCAGTCTTGCCTTCAAACTCTTGTTTATGGGGAAAAAAGGAAGCACACCTTATGTATATGTACATATACATATGAAGTCAAGTTATCAATTGATTGTGAATATAATGGAAATCTTAACAGAGTAACTCAAGAATCATTATTATGTGATCCAATTACTACAGGGAAACAAAGAACAATAATGCACTTAGTGTGCTTATGTACAGAAAAAATCGCAATAATACAACTAAAATTATAACACTTCTACACTGCTTCTCTGCATCATAAGGACAGTGGTTTCATGCTGATGGTGTTGGTGGTAGGATATTTCAGGGAGTTGTCAGTACCTGGAATCCTTCACAGGGAGGAATAGGATGTTCATATCAATGTTTTTTACTTCCTCTCTTCTTTCTTTTCTTTTTTTGGTCTCTCTTCCTCCTGCCACTTAAGGTCACACATATGTTTGCTAAAACATACTTACACCTTTCTCTTTCTTCACTGGTCTGCAGCTCTAGGTTACATCTGAATTTACTATATACAGTGTCATTTACCCATTAGACACTATTTCCTTTGTGTCTTTGCTCCTTCTAAAACCAGTTATTCCAAGCTCCAGGTCTACAGGTTGGGGTTTTTTGGTTTGTTTTTTTTTTTTTACCTGACCATTAGTGAGTTGGCTGGGGAACAAGTTCCTTTTTGCCACCTCTGCTACAGAATCAGGCATGCTCAGCAGAGGGTACAGCTGGTGGTGGTAGTGGTTATAAATGGTGGGATTCTTTGCACTTTTTGTTAAAACATCGACTACTTGCAAGTAACCTGGAAAAATTTAACTATGTGTTAATCAGAGCACAGTGAAACTTGTGAAGAGCTGTAGGAAAAATCAGGCAAGATAAAGACATAAATAAAATGCCATAGCCTTTAGTAAATAGCACAGCAACCTCAGAAAATCTAGATAAATCTTACCTTTTATATCACTCTATGATTTCCTGAAGCAGATGATAATCATGGTTAACACTTGCACCAGCAGAGGAAGCAATGCTTCTCCATGCTTAAATGCTTTTTCAGATGCAGTAATATTAGGGCTGGTATATTTCAAATTTTTCCTTTTTTTTTTTTAAATGACAAAGCATAATTATAGGCATAAAAAGAAAACAAGAGGAAAGGACTGAAATGATGACCAATGAACCATTCAAACCAGCAGAGATTATTTACTGCTAGGACAACACTTACCAAGAACTACTGAAATAAATGGGGGGAAAGCCTGTTACTTTTTGTGTTCCCGGGAGCCACGCTTCTCCAGGACTGATTAAGGCTCAAGTTCTTCAGTAAACTGCAGAGCTAATTGCATGGTGCTGTAATAAGTACTATTGGTGGGAGCTGTGCTGTGCTGCAACCCCAAAAAGCTACTAGCAGATGAGAAAGTTCAGGGGCTGACTTGAAGCCAACTTGGGCAGCAGTTGAGCTGACGCAGCATGAGGTTCAGCATGGCCTACGTTAATCTGCCAAGCTCCATATTGCTATGGCTAATTTCTGCGACCTACTCAAATCAGCTGTCTTAGAGCTGAAACTAAAGGGGTAGCAGTAGTTAATCTTTGTTAGCTATGCTTTTATATCTCCACCCAATGGCTTGAAAAGTTTCTAAGTGGAAATGAATGTATGAATTGCAGAATCCCTTTTCTTATGTGTCCCTTTCCTTTTAATTGAAAAATGCTGTGTTTCTAGATTTCCTTCTCAAGTAAAATACTGAAGCCCCAGCAGAGCAGACAATAATTTACTACAAAAGGGACTTACCCTTAGGGCTGAATGTTTCTTGTGAAAAAAGCAAATCCATTCAAGCCACCTTGTCCTTGCTGTGGGCAGGAATACCTCGCATTGCACAGAAATCTCCCTCATGAATGTGGAGGAAGTGGGACTAGAGGAGTGATCTTTCTCTTCCATTTTGCTATAGTGTGGATTTTCAGTAATTAGCAGACCAAAGACTACTGATTTGGGACTGTTGAGCTCCTGTTCTGCTGCAAGTAATGCCTGCTTAGCTGGTGAGTGGAAACGTGGCAAGTAAAGATTCAGCAATTAACTAAACATCCAGAGATGTGGATCATTGTGATGGACATAAGTCTCACAGAAGGCAGAGCTTTGCTACTGGGAGCCAGTTCTATCCTGCATATTATCAGATGGAAAGTCAGAAACTGGTGTTTCCTGTTCTGACTGCAAAATCCAGTGATAGTCAAGGTCTAATTCTTCCATTTCCAGTCCTTGGAGGCAATAAAATCTGATCAGGTAGCACAATGCTATTCAGTGAACCAGGATGGGAACAAAACTGGAATTTATAGTCAGATGTGACTTCAAAGCACTAATAGTCCTTTGGAAAGTTGTACTTCAAGACCTCATTCCTCTTTTCCAAACTCAGGTTGTTAGAGACTTCCTGGCCCTGGGGGATAAGGTTGAAGTTCAGTCTTACTGCCAAGAACTCTGTTAAGGAATGCCCAGGAGATAGAAAGCATCTATATAAAGCATAACCACATAAGAATTATATGAGTAGCACACAGTTGAAATGCATGTTGCTTTTGGCTGGATCATAACTTTTTGTTTGTTTAGTTTTTAATGAGACATGCAATGGGGACCAGGATAGGCTAAAGCATCTATCTCTGTGCTCTCAGCTTTGGAAGAGGGAAAAAATAATGTTAGAGCTAGTAGCATAATATTTGTATTTGAAGTGGGAGAGTTTACACTTCCTATGCCTCTGAAATCTCCCCTGGAAAGAAAAAAAAATCAACACAAAAAAAATCAGCAGAGAAGTGAAATAGAAACTTCAGAGTCCCAGGAACTGAGGAACTGTGGTTCCTCAAACATTGAGGATTGAATTCTAGTCATGATTCAGCATTTCACTTGCAGCTAAGAAGAGATCAGAGATATGACACTCATACATGGCTTCCCACCAGGCATTATATATAAGTAAAAGCATCAGCTTTTCTTCGCTCTTCTAAGCCGATTGCAGCCAGTGGGAGCTTTGTTTTAAGCACAGCCTGCCTGCAAAAGGGCATCTTTCACTGAAGAACTTTTCTTTTCTTATATTTCTCTTCCAAACATAGTGGAAACATCCCACTTTGAGGTAGATAACATTACAGGAAGAACCTAAAGAAACAATTACCACTGAGAAACTGAAAATGTTAGCAATTATTTGATCAATATTTCCTGCTGCTGCCATCAAATTGGACTGTCAGGGATTCAGAGACTTTCAAGAGACATGTTAAGACCCTGAAACGCTTCTCATTCTCTTAAACTGAGAGATATAAAAGGGCATCTGTCCAGGAACTTTGTTCTTTATGGGGTTGGTTGTAATGCTTACACTGGAGGGAAAAATGAGAATTAGCTACTTTTTTCTAATTGTTTTTTTCTAAAATATCTACCTAATAGTCAAGGGGTACAAGGGACTTGTGAGGAATGATGACCAGCAGGCTGGTACTGGTGGGGATATTTGAAATGGGAGCCTACCTCTGCCAAAGCGCAGGAAAGGAAGGTCTGGCACTCTAGAGGTAAAGATGTTGGACTCCCTCCCATCCACAAGCAAAAGACAGGGTGACCTCCACCTGTATCTGGGGCTTCCAGTGTATGTTCCAGGACGGGTAACTGCAGAGAGGTTAAGTACATCTACAAAAAGATGTAGAGCAGCTCGAAAGGCACTGTTGCTACCTGCTGTGCTGTTTTACTTTTAAATACATGAACTCAAGCCCTGAGTAATGCTACTGCCTAAAGCTTATATTTTCCTATTGGATTTGCCTCCTAGGGTTAGAAAAAGATTAATTGCTCTGCAGGTTTTAACCGTATTTCACAGTGGTACTCCCACATGCTGTAGTAACCACCCAGAAGTATTTCACAAGGCATGGTGAAAACCACACCACCTACATGGCCCAGGAGAGTGCAGCAAATCACTTCTTATCCACTGCTTGTGGTTGGCAGTGTCACCTGGCATCTACAGCGCTGACCTCCACCACAGGAGTTTGCCTGGGGTCACTCAGAACATGACAGAGAAAGTAAGGAAGGAGATCTGCCTTAGGGATCCTACACTCTATGGCCTCAACCCCAAATGAAATTAAATGTTCAACTTAACAATCTTTTGATTATTTTAAAATCCAAAGCTATTTAACATTTCCCCCAATTAATTTTTCAGAATTACAGTTCCATGAAAAAGCTTTTCACTCCTCCTTAGAAATCAGTCAGTTTAAAAGTGTTTTGAAATCCCTCTTTCAAACCCACTCTCTGTAAAATTGCTTCTAATCTGAAAAATGATTGAAAAAGTGACAACTTTTTTGCTCAGATGACCACTTTTCCATGATTTCTTGAGATCAGAGAGTTATCAAAGTACTTGAGCCTCCTCTGCTGTCAAGTGTTAGGGCTGGGCCAGTGTGTGAAGAACAGGGCAAATGTGAAGAATGTAAAGAATGGATTATGTGCAGAGAACAGAGTATTTGGAGTACTTGAACACTTCATGGTAATTGCTAAAAAGATATTGATATAAATTTTAATTGTAATTGATGTAAGATTAATTGTGGCCTGGAGTAGAAGGCAATGACTGTCAGACTGCACAGAGTTTGAAGACTGTCTCAGACCTTGGCACTCTGAGGGCTGCCAATTGTTAATACTGCAATTATGTTAATTTTGTAATTCAGGCATGTAACAAAGGGTGATTACAATGTAAAGGAATGTTTTGCCAGTAACATGAACACTGCCTGAATAAATTATTCATGACATGGAACTGTACACTTAAGAAAATGAACATACACAAGTCATATGTCTTAGCATTGATCTGGATGACAGGAACGCTGAAGTACAACGGTTTAGGTCACTTTATCGAAAGCCTATGAGAGGTTTGTTTTCACTGCAATGCTGTAACATTCCTAGGAAGCACATACAAGGTACCTAGAACCCATTGCTTCAAACCTCCCAAGGCATAAGCACTGAAGTATTTCCACAGGAGCTGTGTCCCACCACAGGCTCACATGGAAGACAGATGGCTATGACAGCACCTCTCTCTTGCAAAAACACGAGTAAGGAACAGCAGCAGATGCAGAGAAGTTTTCTTACCTGCAAAGTAGCCTGCAACTGGTAGCAAACCTTGGGTATTCCATCCAAATCCCTAAGTTTCAAGAATGAGGCCAAGTTCAGCATGTGTTACAGCAGTTCACATGCATTTACCATTAGATGTATAAAATCCCAAAATGATGCTACCAATCTACACAGCTTGTAGGATGAACAAGCAAAAAGAACAAAAGAAGAGTGACTTAGATGTGGAAAAATATTGAAACAGCTATTTAAGTACTCAGTTTGTAATCCCTTCATCGGTAGCAAGGTGGTAAGGAGCAATCATTGTGTGTCTGCTGAAGTCAAATTGAATCAAACCAATATAACTGTTTGCTTTGGCAGCATCCCTGGGCTATGAAGCAGTTTGCAAAATGGTAGCAGAACACTGGCTTTAGGGACTGGTGTGGGACACGATACCAAAAAGTTGCTGGGATCACAGCAGTGACTACAGTAGATAGCTGTAGCCCCTCACTGCTGGGAGGGCTTCAACCAGACAACATAGAGAGCAAGAGCAGACTGAATCTGGCTGTTCACAGCCACCCTCCCAAGTTCCCACTTCTGATTTTCTCCTGCCCAGAGTCTAGAGTGCTACTCTTAAGTAGCTGCATAGAGTGCTGTGACTCATTTGAAGCACAGCACATTAAGAAATTTGTTGCAAAACAAATGTTTTAATGTTGATAAAAATGTAAAGAAAGATTAAAATATACCAGGTAGGTTCAGTTTAGGGGTGAGAGAGTTGAGTCTGTTGAGTCTGATAGGTACATGATAAACATAAAATGAAAGGTGGTGAGTTATTCACCGTGTAACTAGCTTTGTCCTTTTTGGTTACTTCAGGTCATTTTAGTTTGGGAAATAACTAGATTAACAGTGAAATGCTACAGGAAGCAACTTAAGCTGTAGAATCTGCAAATATGGGAGGCTTCTGAATAACGGGGACAAACACCAGTTAAGAAAGGTCCAGACATACTTGATGTGGTCCAGAACAAAGGGAAATTGAATAAATGGTTTCTACTGTTTCTTTACAGTCATGTGTTTGATTCCACATAATGAATAACATTTCAAGTTTCAATCATGAATAACACTTAAGCTTGCATGAAGTCACCACATTCTTTTAAGTAGGTTAAACTTGCAGGAAGGAAAAATAATTAAAACAACCCATGTAGATTTGCAGCTTAAATTTGGCAAACTTATTCAAGTAACTTGATCTTTACATGTTAACATTGCTATTGCATGTTGTTAAAATCACTAATACTAGCTCAACAAATGTAACTGCTATTGCCATACTTTCTCTGAAGAGAAGCAATGTTACTATTAAATTAACATTAAAATAATTTCTTTATTGCTAGTGATTTTATATTACAATTTAGACTAAGTTCTATTTGCATATTAATCTTTAAAGGGAACCAAAAGAAAAGACATACTAAAACCAAACAAAACCAAAATCCTAAAATTACTAATATATACTCACTTTCAAAAATCCTGGTATTTTATGACTGACTTCCTGAACATTGTAATTCCAAACCAGAGTATTTTATTTCCACTTGTAATCAAAATACCTATTTCTTTTCAGACTACAGTGAAACACCACAGAAGAAAGAAAGGTTAAAAACTGTACGTATGACTTATTATACAATTAGTGTTCAGATAATTACTGGGTTCTGGAGGCAATTTACATAAGTTATAGATGTAAAAATATAGAATCATTATTATTGAAGAGGTATGCATTTGTTGAGATCAGGTTTCTTGGGATACAGTCTTCTATTTGGAATTTGGCTGGCCAGCCACTGTATCTGTTGTTCTTCTTGTCACAGTAGTTTAGCTGTTAATAAATAAATAAATGAAATTCAACATTTTATTCTCCATTTACAAAGTAGTTTGCCAAACCTCATACAAAAGAAGGGGGTAATGGAGTACTGGGAAGTTAATTAGTATGTTTCATGTCTTGCTTGACGTAATGGGTGAAGATTCCACCAGTTTCTCTCTTACACAGAGTGCTTTATTTCCCAGATGGCTGTCATAATATACACTAAATTGAACACTTTTTTACTGCAGAAGCTCTGTCACATGAAGAAGATTGAAATAACATTCTGGGGGAAAAAACACCAAACTATGGAAGTTTCACATGCCTTTGGAGGGAGTTGGTATCATCAAGGGAACTGACATCTGTATTGGGTTTTCTCATTTCTGCCTGTCATACAGATGAGCACTCCTGGGTTTATAGAAAGTGAATACAACAATGTCACAGATACAAACAGAAATCTGATATAAAAATGGTATCCTTAGTTCTCCTGAAGCCTGAGGACAAGCTATTCAAAAAGGTTTTGTGATGCAAGCATTGCTGTATTTGCAAAGCCAACTTGAGCTGGCTCCATTTTCCTATAAAAATAGTCTTTACTTTTAGGAAGTTCTTGGAATTTGTCCTTCCAGAAGAAAACGTATGTCTCTGTACAGCATGTCAGGTTGGACTCTTCAAAACTGAGACTCTCTAGAATTGCTGGTTCCTCCTGAAATTTGTCTACAGATGATTTAGCACTGGTGTGGTGGAAGTCAGTACTGTACCTGGCCCAGCTCCAAAGCAAAGAATGATGTCACGTTGGAGAACTTGCTTTGTGCACCTGAGGCTTACTGAATAGACCACAGTTATTATAGCTAACACACAAAATCTGTACCTGAAGGTTATATCTGATATACAGACAAATAAAAGGTAAAAATAAAATGAACCTGACCTTTTCTTTTTTTATATTATCTGGCAGATTGAAGCCTTTGGCAGCTATCAAAGCCCAGCTTGACCTGAACTTCATATTCCATACTTCTTTATTTCCCAGGTCTTCTACTATTTTTTTTTTTTGGCATCATTTTTTTAACCTAGGAAAATGTAATGAAAAAAATGTTAAAATTTCAGGACACGAAAAGTGCTGAAAAAGAACACAACTGATTCATGCTTTACATTAGTAAGTCAGCAAAAGCAAAAATGAGAAGTTTAAAAAATCCTGAGAGTTGTCTTAGTACCATGCCATTAAACTCACAAAGCAAATTTTTTTTCTTCCTCTTCTGTAGAAGAGGAAGAAACAGGTTATATTAACATGTTTTCTACATCCCTGATGTTAATATAACCTGTTTGTAACAGCATAGCAGAAAGAAAAATGTATCTCAAATATTATTTGATGTTTCAACCCTTCTTAAATAAGGACAAGAGCATCAAACTTTTATCGATAAAATTATTAAGTCTTTCCTTGTATAATTACCGTATCATGAATTCAACTGAAAGAAACCCTAAGATTCAAAAGCACTTGAAGAATCAGGTTAAGATGTAGGAAGGAATGCAAACTAGATACATTATAAATGGGGGTTTGGATATCTTCTTAATACTTTGCGATGCACAGGTAACAGCAGTGCCCTTTATGAGGACAACTGGTGCTTTTAAATAAGCATAACACTGTCCATCTTTAGAAGCATTAACATACATGCAAGCACCGAACAGGCATGACATCAAAACCTTTTAGGCAGGAAATGAGACAACAACCTTGACTCGCAGCAGGAAAGAAAGCCAACAGGATGCTGGGTTGCATTAAGAAGGGTATCACCAGCAGAGATAAAGAAGTCATCATCCCACTCTTCAGCTCCAGTCAGACCACACCTTGAGTACCGCATTCAGTTTTGGTCTCCACTATACAAAAAAGACGTGGACAGGCTGGAAAGGGTCCAGAGGAGGGCCACAAGGATGATCAGAGGACTAGAGGACCTGCCATATGAAGAAAGGCTGAGAAATGGGTTTGTTCAGCTGTGAGAAGAGAAGGCTTAGGGGAGACCTTATTACCATGTACCAGTACATAAAGGGTGGCTACCAAGAAGATGGAGACTCTCTTTTTACAAGGAGTCACATGGAAAAGACAAGGGATAGTGTGTAGCTGTTACTCCTGGGGAGATTCCGACTGGACTCCAGAAGAAAATTTTTCACCATAGAAACAATTAGACATTGCAATAATCTCCCAGGGGAAGTGGTGGATTCCCTTACATTGGGCTGTTTTAAGACTCAACTTGACAGGGTGCTGGGACATCTCATTTAAACTATATTTTTACCTTGAAAGGTTGGACTAGATGATCCTTGAGGTCCCTGCCAACCTGATATTCTATGACTTGACACCACATAGGTAAATACTAGTTTCTACCTACCTTTGAGGACAATCATGAAACTTAACAGTGCAACACAGCATGGGAGTCAAACCATGATCTGAAGGTGTAGTAAAAAACAAACAAATCTTATCTGTGCAGCAGAAACATTTTCTAATGTTTCTGAAACGTTGTAAGTACGCAACTTTACCCCTTTTGATAGAATGTATTATATTTATTTGATACAGCAATTAGCACTATTTAACTATCAAAATTGCTCTTTGATAGCTAGATTTGTGTTGTATTCTACATTATGTGTCACCAAGGTTACTGTCTCCTAGTAATACAGTGGAAAGCTTTAATCTAGAATCAATATTGTTTTAAGGACAATTTGCTCTAATTAGATTGAGATGGTAACATGACTCATCTCTTAAGAAGTAAATTAGCTTTCTGTATGTATGAAGAAGTTTAGTAAATGTTTCATTAAAAATGGGAACTCACCTCAGATCAGGCAATTGGAATTAAAAAGCCTGTTTGCTCCTGGCTGACCTGGTCATATCAGTAGCTGAGCTTCTCATTTGCAAAGAATCAGATTCTTCCTTGGTCTATGGTTTGTCTGTTTGTCTGTTCATTTGTTTGTTTGTTTGTTTATGTGAATGATTGAGGTTTAAATATAATCTGGTACCAATGAAAAAGAATATGTCGGTGCAGTGAAGTTACTGTAAATGTGTGCTGTGTCCTTAGTGCCTGTCTGAGCTGAAGAAGAATGGGGTTTTTGTTTGTTTTATGACGATACATAATGACATGATATAAAATAATATTAGTATAGTATTGGCTGTAACTTGTAGCAGTCTATCTGAAGAAGGTAGGTATCAGAAGACAGTGGTTAAGTGAAGAGGTTGATGGCAACAGCCTCTTAGGATACGCACTTTGAATAAAACCTTTGTTTCAATGGTGGAAATAGTGTCAGGTGAGGACAATATTTGTATGAATAAGTGATGAAAATGAAATAAAATACATACATTCCGTAGATGTTTCTGGGAAATAAACTTTACCTATGCTGGAAAACAGAAGAAATAGGCAAACAGCTTCTATGCAAGGACATAGAGCTCACCAAAATTAATGCTTTTCTGTGGTATGTAGGAAAGTGACTCATTTTCTACAAGTCATTACCTCATTTACAAGCAGAGAAAACTGTTGAATGTCCTGCCCAAAACCAGGGACATGATTGGAAACTGCGGTTCAGAAGAAGGGCATGGGTTTATTGTCATTTGTACTACAGGTAACCCAGATTTATTAACCAAAATCATGGACTGACTTACTAACACTGGATCAATTTTAAAGCTTTTTTTGTTCAGATATAACTACTCTGAGTACTGCAGGGGTGTGCTTAGTCCTTCTTCCAAGTGCAGGAGTGCAGAGTATATACCTTAGCATCTTTGTGTTCTAAAAACAATTTTTCCAATGAAATACCTTCCGCTCTGCATGACCAAATATGGAAGGCAACACCGAAAATTGTTAGTTTTAGTCAGATCTAAATGACCGTGATCAAATTTGGATGTATCTATGTATCACAAATTCAGTCAATGAAAGAAAAAACAATGAACAATTGCTCACAACATGGCAAAAGGAACATGGCTGAATCTGTTGTCTACAAGTTCTATTTGCATTTATGATTGAGTTTCAGTAGCAGATAGTTGTTGGACATACCTTAATAATCAGATCTTAGATAGTTCCACAAAGATACTAAAATTCACTACCACATTTATGTGTGTAACTTGTTAAGTAGATGATAAATAGGCTAGGAGACTGATTAAAACAAAACCTTGATGGAGAAAGTGTGTGGAGATTTTCTTGAGTTTTTTAGGGAAAATTCATCTGAACCTAAGTATCTCTTCAATCTCCCTAGGGTTAGAGGAGGAGAATCAATGGAGAATGTGACTCCAAATCTTCTGAGAAATGAGGTGAAAAGGGCAGCAATGAAAATTTCAAAATCAAATTGCTATAGCGGTTAGCGATACTGATAACCTGCTAATACTCCAATAATAAAAAAGCAGATAAGCAGTGCCACCCCTTCCAGTCTTTTGTCATCACATAAATAAAGAAGTGTCCTTATCTCACCAGATAATTAAAATGTTTAGACATTCAGGGACAAATGCACAAAGAGTGGTGTAGGTGGTGCTCGCGGTGGCAAACAGTCAATTTAGACAAGGCTTTGGCAGGGAAAAAGATTTTGCAGGACACCCAGCTGTTTTTATTTTTTAATGCTCCCCAGACCTTTTTAGGTTCATAAACATTAACATCACTCCACATTAATATTGCTGTGACATTGAGCTACTTTCACATTGTCTCAGTAGCATTCATAACAGAGTCAGTCTAAAACATCAAATTAAATGATGCCAATGAAGATGTCTGTTAACTCTTTCACCCTTCACTGTAGAGCTGTAATGGATGAAGGACCACCTTCTAAACTGCAGATGGATCAGACCCTGCTCTGCTGGTTGATTTGGTTGACCTCAGGGGTAACTATTCCTCAGATGGCAGCTGAATCCATAATACACCTTCCTTTGCTGTGCTGCCTTAGGACTGTCTGATTTAGAAACATTAAAATAGCAATTATCAGGGTTACTCAACATCTTTGGGTTCAGCTCTGGCCTCTTTGGCACACGGTCTTGTGACCTTGGACATTCATTTAATCTCTCTGTACATTATCTTTTTTTTCTCTTCTGTCAGTTTTGATTGTATTGTCTCTAGGGCAGGGGAGCCTGTTGCTTATCACTGTGTGAGGGTAACCAGCTACTATTTTTATGCAAAGTTAATTATGAAGTTATTAATACTAAATGACTTATACCGGTGGAAATTTAGCATTTAATGGCTGTTCCTTGTTTAAAAATGTATTCCCTAGCAAGTTGTTTTCATAGCAGTTTAAAGCAAAAGGGCATAGAGTTGAAGCTATAGTTTTGGGGGGAAGCAATGGCAGCAGCTGGGCTGAAACAGGCCACTGAAACCGGTTGTGACTGCGCTCTTATAAGATTGAGCCTAAAAGTTTTACCACCTAGCCTAAAATTTAAGCAGTAACTATATGTCAGCTATTTACACAAAGTTACACTGTGATCATAAAACAGTCAAATGGTGCCTCCAGGTTCACCTCCGCATCTGGTAAAGCAGCATGGACCATCACCACCTTTTCAGCCATGAGAAAAAGCTGCCCTCCTCTTCTAGACATCTTTTCCTGAACTTCTGACGAGACTTGACCCTGGTTACATATGTGACTGGCTGCTTATTGTGTTTCCTTGAATTCAGTTCCACAGAGGCTCCCAGAAACCTGAAAATAAAAGTATTTTTAACAGATGCAGAGTCTTGGATGTTAGTAGGGGGGAACATCACTGTGTCTAGAGCTTTGCTTGGTGCATTTTTCAGTGCCTGGATTGTTTCCTCATGTCACTGTTGTTTTCCCTCTTTTCCCTATTGTACAATAGAATACACTACTTTGCTATTATTAACAAACAAATGGAATAGATTTGAATAAAATGTCAATCTCAATATTTGATTAAGTAAGTGTGCAGGCAAATGATATTTCCTGGAGCTCTAGTGCAGTAAAAAATGTAACAAATGTTACTTCTCAGACCTAGTTACGGTTGCAGCCTATCACTACCTTATGAGCAGAAACACCAGAAATGTTAGCAAGGATAAACCATTAGTGGCCAGGGCTTCCTCTGGCATTGAGATGCATGTTGAAAATAATGGACCCTCTGAGCTGACCCACTTAAAAGTTTTCTTTTCTTTGATTCATACAACTATCAAATCTCAACTCAGTAACTTCCTGCTGCCAGGGCCTGCTGGCCTGCCAATACACTGACATGCATGACCGAGAAGGCAATTGTCTATTTTGCAACTGTAATTCAACTTTCTTTTTGAAAGTTAGCAGTTGCTTCTTGGTTGTTTTTTATTTCTGTAGGTTTTGTTTTTTTTTTTAATGTGTTTTCTGCAATGCAGCTGTGTCTCGCTGGCAGTCAGAAGTGTCTGCAAGCTACTTTTTTTTTCCTGTTGTTCAAGTATTCATTCTGCATCTGGCATCTCTGCAACAGGGACTGTCCAATTTGTGAGTGGGCACTGTTCCATCTGAACAGACGGGGAGGAGTGGAGAAAGACAAAAGATCATATGGAGTAGCGAGCAAAAAAAGTGTGGCCGTGAACCTGCTCAAGTGGTGTGGATTTTTCTTTATTAGTTGGGATTTTTTTTAGAAAATCCTTCACGAATTCCTCTACAGGGCAGCCATTAACACAGTTGACAGTAACACTGCACCCTGAATGAATATAGGGTTTCAAAACTGAGCTTCACCTCCCCTCTCAGCCTGTGATTTCTTGTTCAGGGGATTAAAACAAAACCCCTTGTCCTCTTCCTTCTCTATTTGGTTTCCGTGCCTGTATCTGAAGTGTATTCAGAAGAACTCTTTTCAGTGGTCACAACATACAGGCTTCTACAGCAGTATGAAGAACTGATGTCTAACTCTGTAACTCTTCAAAGTGGAGAAAATCTTTCAAATTTTTAAGCTAGTTACATGGCTGATTAGATTGGAGGCTAACAGGTAACTTAAAAATAAACTTCTGCCTCTGCTTACATTATTACAATGCAATTTGGGCACAGACTTCCAAAAAAAATCTGGCACTGTTTTATGTCCTTTGCTTTATATTGTTTGTTCTGAGCTTTTCCAAAACCCTTTCTGTTTTAAGTTGCACAGTGTTAAGTGTTATAGGGTACAGAAGGTTTAAAAATATAACTCAACTTCTATTTCTTGTCTTTTTCATTTCCTTGCTTTTCTTTTCAGTCTTAGCCAGTTCCACCTCCTCTTTCCTTTGCCATTCACTACGCAAGCACAATTTAATCAGATTTATTGAGAGATAGGAAAGCAGAAATTGCGAAACACAGAAGAGAAGCAATTCAGCATGATTACAAGTTACTAGTGCATCTTACAGCCAATGTGAGCACATTTTGGGAGACTTGTGTTTCCTCATGTAGTCCTGTGAGCCACTCTAAATTGTTATATCAAGTAATGTTTTGGGTGGACCAATTAAAATAGTTTCTTACTTTCTTTTTTGTAAGCTTTCCAGAGCTTTTGGAAGACAAGCTGTTTGGTTATTAATGGCCTACAAAAACTCTATTTTGTTGGGTTGTAATGAACTAAATCTGTGTGTTTGTGCATAGAGTTTACATTACCAACAAAAATATATTAGAGCTCATTGCACTTCTCTGTTCTCTAAATTTGACTATATTCAAATTGTGCTCCTTGTCACTGTATCTGATTATTGATAAATGTAAGAGGTTGCATTTTTATTCTTTTCACTGTACAACTTTTATTCAGAAAGGTTGCTGGCAAAAATGACCTGCCTGGGTAGAAAAGTATTTATCCCCATGCAAAATTCTGTCTTGGCAAGATGGGTAGTAGAATTTATTGCTGATTTTTTGAAACTCCAGACCCCGGTGCATACCAAGTCAGGGGGGAGGCTCCTTTACCATACCTGAAAATGACTTTTCTGGAAATGAAACTTGAACTATTTATTTTACTGGGTTGACTTAGAACCCATTATTAAAAACAAACAAACAAAATGAAGAACCCACAAAAAAAGCAACAAAATAGGTTTCAGCAGAGTTGACAATGCCAGTCACTTCCTTCCTGCTTTAAGTTATTAACTAGGTGGCTTTTAAGAGCCCTGAACTGTGGAAGTGTTTCCTCATTGTGTGTCTCAAATGTGACATATTTTAAAGCTCCAGGTCTGTGCCTCTGTTTCTTTTAAATGCAAATCTCAGTTCTTCCAAAATCTAAGCTTTTTTTTTTTTTTTTAGCTATTCTCAGGAAAAAAATTGAAAATGTAACTTGAATGCACCTCGGAGGCTTAAAAACCTGACCTGCAAATAAAATCAACCTGAACCTTTTTACAAAATCTGACAGAGTGGAATCCGTACTCTGTTGAAATCAAATCTGCCATCTACTTCACTGAGAATAAGTCTTCATTTCAGATGTTTAATCTTAGTTTATGACTCCTGAAGGTAATACATTTGTCTGTGGTTTTGGAATGCTTGCAGCTGATATCTCCATAGTTTCTTTAAAAAGTTTCCTTCATATTTTCAGCCAGCTGAAAAAAAGAATTTGCCCTCCATAATGGACTGTAAGAAAATATGCTAACTGCAGATATTGACCCTTAACTTCTCCATATTTTCCTCATTTTATATGGCTTTTGAACAGCTGTTGCAAAAGTTGGTGGAATATCTTCCCTTTCACACATGCAGTAACTGGAGACTCTTCCTCTTTCGACTGCAAGAAGGCTTTTTGGCTGTATAGTCTGAGCTCCTGAGCCTTTCATCTCAATTTCTTAACAAAGCTTTGAAATTCTCATTTTTAATTTTGGCTGACCATGTTTTGATATTTGGTACTCTAGTGATTCCATGGCTTTGGAACAGCTAGCATCAAAACTGATAGGTGAAGGCCATTGATGTGCATTTGAAAACTTGGCATTCCGTAGCAAGCAAAACTGATTGCAGATTTGCACTATATGATTTGTCTCAGCTGCTGCATTCCTCTCCATCAATGGGCATGTAAGCAGCAAGCTTCAAGGAAAATGGGGTTTTGTTATATGTGTCCTGGTGTATTTTTCTTCTTTCCTCCATGTCTTCCACAGTTCCACCCATATATTTCCCAGGTTGCTTCAGATTATAATGATTTCAAGAATTCATTTCATTTTTTTGTTGAATTGACATGGGAATGTGCAAAAGTTCAGCAGCTGTAATTTGGAGTTTACAGAGTTCCTTGTGTGTATTGCAGTCAACAAGGGACCAAAACAATTTAGTTTTCAACTTGCATTATAAAACATACAGTTCTGTGGTAGTATCTCCAGGCAATTCATGGTATACATCTAGTAAGACAGTCTCATTTGTAAGAAATGTGTGAGTTGTATCTTTTTCTACATAGAGATATTGATAGTTTCGTATATACAATGATATAAATATAAAAATATCCAGGAAGTCACTACAGATTAATTTTAAAAATTCTATGTAGCTTTTATTTCAGAAAGAAGTCTAGCAAAGAAGATCAAAATATTTTTGCAACCTTGCTGATATGTAACCCCAGAAGTCCTGCCCACTGAAGAGAGATTTTAATATGTTGTATTAGTACAGGTCTAAGAAATGAGGAGGTTTTTTGTTTCCCACCCATTGAAAACAAGAAATGTCTTCTTCCAGCCCAACAGTGAAGAAGGAGGAAGACAAATCCTTGGTGTCTTCGGAATCACACAGGTACTGTCAGTCTGGTGAGCACTAGGCTTGATCTGCATGGTGGGGAACATGCTGTGACTGCTGCTTTGACTGGGTTAGATATCAACAGCAAAAGTCTGTTGGCTTACAGGTGTGAAAGGGAGGAATTATATACCCCTTTCCTGTGCTACATTTTTCTGTATCAAAACATATGCAAGGCGATAGTAAAAATATGCTGCATTTGTACATAATGAGTAAAAGGCAGGAATTTGCTCACAGTACTTTTGCCCCAGTTTTATACTATTTGGGGCTGTTTATCGAGAAGCATACACTGCAGAAAAATACTTTGGTTACCACATGTCTAGCAATGATTGCAGCAGCACATATGGAACCGTGGCCTTGATGTGGACTGGTAGCTAGGGGTTTGGATGGGGATTTGCAGTCTTGATAGAGGAAGGGAGAAGAAATTTGATGTCCTGGATCAGAGTATGTTGAAAGAAGCCTCTTCAGTTAAGGAAGAGAAATAACTGCATTAATAAAGTTCAAGTTCATGATGATATAGATGAATGTTAAGATTATGGTGACTTCTACAACCCATTTTGGAACATCAGCCATTTTATTTTCAGTGTTCAAAGTGACCTAATGAAAGACTGGAGGTTCTTCAGAGGCATTGAATTCAGTGATGTAAATACGCTATTTTTTTTTCTTATTCTCCCTTTCTTTGGAGGCAAGAGACGACTGGGTCACAGGAAGTCTAAGTACCTACAATATTGATACAACATGCAAACATAAGTTTGCTTATATGCATATTGGCCCCCAGCCCCTTTAATTTACTGTTAGATGGAAGGGCACCACACTGAAATCTATGGAGAGTCTTCTTATACTTATGAAGGGAGATTACACGTGATCACTGGGAAGTGGGCAGGGATGGAAAACAGAGTAAGAATTTAGGGGAAAGAGGAAGGTACAAGAAAAGAAAGCATAGCCCAGGAGTAAATCTATTGCAACTGCAGAAAATTAAAGAAGCACTAATGGCCTTCACAGATGGTCTTTTAGAATATGGTCAGTCAGGCGGTACCTAAATTATTAAAGATTTGCAAATACACTGGCATGCTAATACAGCAGGAGACAGTTAGCATGCCTATGATCAGAGAATTAACAATATGGAAGTACCCCAGGAATTGTCAAAGGAAAACAAGGTGGTATGTTTAGCAGTTGGTGTGTAGTGCTGATTATGGTTCAGTAGGTGATTTGGTTGTCTAGTACACCAAAAGCAGAGTAGGAGGAGAATCTTCTGATAATGCCATGGATTGGGGACGGTGTTCCTTAGGCTTTCCTTACCTCACCCTGGTGTTTAGCACAATGAGAAGTCCTCTTCATCCTCTAACCTTTTTGCTAAGTAGCTGGAGCCCATTAGAGGGCTGAAGCTAAAATGACAGGGTGGAGATCGGCAGTGGAGCTATATGGAAGAAAGATGACCTATATCAGGTAATTTCCTGTCTATATAGTTCCCAGATTCAACCCTTCCTCTAGAAGTCAGGGGCAAAGTGCTTACTCATTTAAACAGAAACAGGATCTGAACTCTATGCACTTTTTCTGCCTTATATATGATTGGGTTAACATACTTCTAATATTTTGGTCTGGCTAATAACAGCAGCTTTAACAATAAAAATTCTAAATTCTAATCTGTCTTTTATGTGCAATAAAAAAGAACTGGAGATTATTTAGTATTACTTATAAATAAAACGCCTGTGTTTCATCTTTTTAATCAGAGTTTTCCATGTAGGTGATACCTTTGAAAACATACCAGCTCCACAAACAGTAAGTGCTAATCATAAAAGCACTTTCAGATTCCAACTGTTCCCATTCTCACAATTTGTAGCCTGAGAAGGCAATTGCTGTGCAGGTTGGAGAAAAAGCTGAATACTCTTTAAGTCTAGCCAGGCTTCTTCTGCTTATTATTTTTTTTTTTTTTAAGGTATAGCTATTATCCAGCGCTTTATTTCCATGAATGTTACTTTCTAGGTAATGAAAAGAATGGTATCATTTGTCTATTTACAGAAGACAATGTAAGGTGCAAAATATTTTTTAATGTAAATAAGTAGTAGTTGTCTTTTGTTTGTGAAGGTATGTGAAGTAAATTGTTTTCCAATTTGAATTAATGTACCTCATCATTCCCTATGTACCTGCACCGGATTGTCTCCTTTTCAGGACATACAATAGCAATAAAATATGTGCAGTTTGCACTTTCCTGCAGGGCAGCTCCCATTCACTAATTCTTATTTCTCTTTCCAAGGTGTGTTCATTCTTGCCATTTGCTCTCTTGGTTCATGCTGTCCCATACTGCACTGCAAGATGCACATGGACTCAGAATAGGAAATGAGAAAAAATACATGGTTTCCTACTACTATGAATATATAGACACTTCCATTGCCTTTCTCAGGTATTTGAGATTTCTTTTTCTTCATTTTACACTCCTGGCCACTGATATAAAAAGAAAGGAGATTTAGTTGTCTCTAGAAGAAGCAATTTAAGAGATTTTTCTTAAAACAAACAAAACCCCCCGTATTTCTTTTTAATCAAAACTCATAATAACTCAAATTCCTATACCCAAAGTGAATGGCTGATATGACAATACTCTTATTGCTTTTTGTGGTAAATTTCAGAAATCTTAGAGGGTTTACAAATATCTTCACTAATAACTTTTGTACCATTTTGACCCTCTAGTTTTGCATGAGGAAGGCTTTGCTGCTTCCAGCTGGACTCTGTGCCTGGCTGGGGAACAGCTTGAGCAGATTGGTCCTTCCCTTGCTTGCTAGAGAAAGGAGACTGACACAATTGCCTTTAAGCTGAGCTGGCTGACTTTGCACTGAAACACCAACAGAGCACCTAAAAAGCCAAATTTGAGTCTTCCACGGGAAGCAGCAACTGGCGGCATACTCTGCCAGCCATGCCCACTGCTGGCTGTGGCCATGGGAAATGTGCATTGAGAAGCTTGCTAGGCTGAGCCCTGGCACCTGAGGTGGGATTGTACCTGCAGAGTACGCCAATGAGCGACCAGCCGAGAGTGAGAAACATAAGTAGCTAGGCAGGTTAGCAATACTACTCTGGTCTTCCATCCTTAGTACTATTACTTGGCTGCTGGTAGTTTGAAGGTGTGTGCCATGCCTTAAAGGCAATGGAAGGGGCAGCAAGTGCCATAATGAGGCCAACTTTCCCCCTGAGCCAGAGGTAGGAAATGGGTGCCTGTAGGGGTGGTGAATCAGAGCGCTTCAATCAGACACCTGAGATAGTACTGTTGATATTTAGCCCATCTTCTGCCAGTATAATATGACATCCCTGCAAAAGTTAATCAATTTGAATGTTAATATCATTCCTATTTTCCAACTAATATCTTTCAAATATATGGTGTGCTCTTGTTGTCTTCCAGGATTAACAACATGACAAATTTGAACTTTTAAAAGCAATATACTTTGTAGCACTGGAGAGCAGAAGAATGTCACAACACTTTGTACAAAATAGAACAATGTAGATTTCCAGGCCCATAATTTTTCTGCTTTTCTCGATTTCTAAAGAAGCATGGAGAATAGATGGACCAAATTATCAAGAAGAGGGACTACTCTGCTTGTGTGTAAAGTGTAAGAGGCAATCAAGTAAAAGGAATTATTCATGTAGGTTGACTCCTGCAGCCTAATTCCAGTTGGCACAATATAATAATTTCATTTATTTCCTAACAGTGAAAGCTCGCTGGGCCCAATTCTCAGTTCTGCCTGACTCTCTCTACTCTTTCAACTAGAGGTTATTTTTTTGTTGCAAATAGTAGTCACAGAGAAATGAGAAAATGTATTAGTGTCAGTGTTTCCTTGATGAGTGCAAGGCAAAGGAAACTCAGGTATTTACTTTCCTGCTGTGCCTGCTATTGTCCTCGGGGACTGCTGAAACTTTAAATCAGAGTCCTAATTGGCACTTGGATAGCCATGACATACTAGAAGCTTCAAAAGGAGCTTAAGGGAGTAGTTGCTGCTTTTTCCCTGCTCTCTGCTATCCACAGCGCACAAATAACAAGGTTTTGGGAGGTAGAGTTATCAGCATTAAATCTGACTGTGTGACTAGCTCAGACTAGGCATCCCTGAGCAAGGAGCTGACATGGAAGTCATAAACCAGGAGCAAATTACACTGTGCAAGTAAGTGATTGGAAGTGTGACATGATTTGCCCTGACTCATCCACTGGTGTTTTTGCTGCTCCTCAGGTAAGCCTGCAGTGTTTTTGAGGGTTGTGTTGTCATTTACAGCTTTTAAAAATGGAGATAGCTTGCCAAAAGTTAATGTGTTCATGCTCCCATAGCCTAAGTAGTCAGGAAGGGTGGAATAGCAGCTAAAGGGATGAATGCCACTTGTGTGAGTCTGGAGGCAGAGAGGGAGTTTGGAGTTTGCCAGTTCAGAGCAACTTGGTTGACTGATGGTTGCCCCCACTGCTCCCTGTCTCTGGTGGATTCTGTACATATTTTGAACCTATTTACTGATTTTTTTTTTAACCTGTCCGCTACTGATGCCTGAAGAGTTTTGGTTAGAAAAGGGAAGAGGCTACACCGTGTCCTGAACAGCTTTTGCTTCAAAACTCCAATTCCAGGAATCTCAAGGGCTATTTAGAGCAGGAAAGACCCAGATTTTAAGAAAAAATGCCATGAAAATTGGTAAGAAAAATACAAAAGTTATAAGAAAAAGCCAATAGCATTTATATACCATTGAGACTGGACTCAAACTCTGCTGTTTGGAGTAGATTGCTTGGGTTTTTAAGTTGTTTTCTTACAGTTATATAAGTAGCTGTCTTTCCATTTAGAGAGACTAAGAGTTCAAGAGTTATGTCATGGAAATCACAGGATCTCTACCCCCGAGAAAGCCATCGCTCTGCAGTGCTGAGACTGGTGCTGAGAGTTCCCTGTGATCATGCTCCCATGTTGACTGCTGTGATGACCTGCAAGCTCACCAGCTTTCTCTCCAAACTCTTCTCTCACCCTCTTCTGCCATAAAAGTGTGTGCGCATGTGTGCAGGTATGTACAGAAATAATATCACCAAACATAAAGATAAAATAATAAAATTTAACAATAGTGAAAAATAGCAGTGAGACCTACTTACTAACCTGCATTCAATTAGTTATTTGTGAATTCCCAAGTATCCTTATTTTACTAGCATTAGCTTGTTCTCTGAAAATGGACTTAAAGTGCTTTTTTTTTTTTGCACTTGACTAGTTTTGTGTGCAGTATTTTCAGCCTGCATCAAATGAGATGGGTCATTAATTTACTTTTCAACTTTACTAAAGTCAGAGTTAGTCTCCATTTTTCTGAGTAATATCTATTTGGTAACATCAGTTTGGCAGGCAAAGGACAGTGACACATGAGCAACCTCCATCCAGGGTTTGCCCATGTGTAACAGGCTGGAACCTGGCAAGCAATTCAGATGGCATTGTGGTGTGATATGCAGAGAACAGAGTCCATCCGTACTTCCATCTGCCTGTTTGTCCTTTTCAGTGGTGGAACTTCGAGAGAAGTAACATGCCTTTTTGGTTTGTATAAGTGGAAAGTGCCAATTTCACATAGTCATTTCCTGAATGAATGATTCCAGGTTTCTTTTTAGAGAACCACTTTGATAAGTCTAATCAGTGTTGTGTTTGGAGGGGAGAGTTTATTTATTTATTTGTTATATGTTTATGTATATGCCCACTCATTGTGCAGGGCTAACTTAGTCTCACTTCCTTTTTTTTTACTGCACAGCTGGAATGAAGGGTAACTTTCAGTTATTTATTACCTCGATTCCATCAAGAAAAATGCATGCCTTCTTTCATAACACTGCAGTACCTTTGAAAGAAGAACTAATTGGATAAATATTGCTATTTGCCAATTAAAAGAAACAGCATTTTATACCATTATAATCACAAAATATCTGTATCAAGTTTTTTTAAAAATTACACTTATGAATGTATTCATATGCTGGAAACTTTGTCAAATACTTCATGTTTGTTGGCACAGGTTGTTGTCTGCTTCTTTATAAGAAGATATCTGTTACAGCCACTTTAACTTTTGATGTTGTCCTTATTTTAATTCCCCAAACATTGCTGGCAACGTTCTTTACCTTGAATCAAGGTTATTATTATAAAAACCCCACAATTCTGCCAAGGAGAATAGGATAGTAAGTTATATGGGCAGACTAATCTAGGTAACTTTTCAGGTATGCTTATTTAAACAAGAGATGCCTGAGAACTGTGAAAAATGTTACCACTTATCGGATATGCAAATGTGGCATTTGTTCAGCTTAATATGAATGCCTCTGCATCAGGCAACAACACCAGAAGTGCCAATTAGGATGCAGTCATGGTTCCAAAAATTCATCCTTTCTTTTCAGCTAATATGACATTTATGTGTCGGGTCTTTTTCTTTCGAAGAGTGGCTGTGCTTCAACCTACCTGCACAGAAATGCCAGTCTTGCTTGAATTTTATTTTAACTAAAAACCTGTTATTGTGCCAGGCATCAATACAGAACTGTTACGCCTGTAATGTGTTTTATTATGGCTAGAATTTAAAGAGCTGTGCCGTGTAGGTCAATCAGTGTTACGAATGACAGCAGTTGTTATCTGCTAGTGAGGACAGCAGTATAATAATAATGTTTATTGCACATCATTTTTCAATGATTTTATGCTACCATTTAGGAGATGAATGAAATGACTCTCTAGCAGACATGAATGTAAATAAATTAAACATTAAGAACCAGTGAGTTCTAATCATCTTTCTTTAAGATTGCACTAAATGGTTGCAATCAGTGAAATAGATGAGAGATTGCATTAAATTGCTCTTCCAGATACTATATCATGCCAGCTCAAACAAGGTTCACATGCATTGCAAAACAGCTCAGGTTGAAGGAGCATCTGGAATGCCTCATAGACATGCATTAGCTAAGAGTAATGCGCTGGTCGCGTACCATTGCTTATAGTCTTTTACATTAGCATACATGGAGTGACAAAGAGAAACCCAAACAAATAAACAAGGGAAAATCTGTACTGTTTTGTTCCAGGGCTTTACTCTTATTACAGATTTATATTAATATATGCCATGGTTTAGAGGACTATGCATAAGCATAGCATCGGTTGCAGTATTTTCTCAGCTCTTTCATTCAGCCTGCTGATTTTTTAGGACGTTATTGGAAATTCACAGGTCGAAAAGATGACAGCTTGGAGAATGAAGGGACGTTTGTTACTGTTATGAGAAGAGAATACAGGCGCTGTGATATGGGTAGCAGATAGGCAATATCTGAGAAGCTGTCAACAGAATACGTTAAGGTTGGATTTTCAGGGGCTGACCTCTTATTCTGCCAGTACAAATCCACAAATTAAATTGTGTGAGCAGTTAGGTCACAGAGAGGGAGAGACTTCTGTATCTGTCTGACCTAAGGTACTCGCACAAAAGTGAACATGAAATAGGGAGGGTCTCAAGGTCAGCAAAAACAGATTGGAAATCTGTCTCTTCAGGTCTTTAAATCACAACACAGTGAGCACAATTAAAATTGTGATTGTTCAGGTCCTCTGCTGCCAACAGTAGGAGCAGCATTCCTTTTCATTTAGGGGTAATACAGCCCAAAGTTATTTTGCTACTGATGGTGTGCTAGTCCCTGGCTGTGTGGCACAGCCTTGGCAGGATGCTCCGAACACCCCTCCAGCAGCTGCTCTGGAGCCAGCTGCAGCCCTGGTCCTTAGCATGAGCCTATACTAGGAGGAAAGTGAGATGGTCACAATCCCAGCTTCTGGGTTCAAGTTCTGTTGAACAGTTGTCCTATTAAGAATTTAAAAATTCTGTTTCTAGGTTTCCTCCCCTCACCTCCCTAAGCAGCTTCTGTTGACTAAATACTACTCACTTTCCTCCTCAGGTCTCTTACTTTCCATGCAGGAATTTTCCCCAGCTTACTGCACTGTGTGTGTTTCAAGAGAACTTTTCTGGTGTGCAGAGAGGAGGGCAGGAGTCAGCAGTATGCAAACTTCCCAAGGTTTGGCAGTCACCTCTTCCCCAAAGCATGCCTTGAACTCACTCTCATGCTCTGCTGCTGCCTCTGAGGGATGTTAGCTGCACTCCAGACAGAAACACTCCTTTTGGGGAGACTAAATTCTGGTATTTCAGTTTGCTTATTTTTTGACATCTTCACCTTGATCTACAGTTTTAGACCAAAGTCTGAATTCGTGTGACCTGGCATGCTGGTATCTGAAGATATGACTTGAGGTTTCTTCAGGTTCAGAAAAATGTGTTAATGTTCCTATATTGTTTGTCATAGTGTTTATTCATAGCATTGTTGGTTTGCCCTATAACAAGAAATGAAAAAAACTCTGGGAACAAAGGGGACATTTATTGAGACATTTTTTGTGAATGTGAGAATCCTAGAGACTACCTAAAAACTGGCTGAACCCACGCTACCCCACCCCCCACCCCCAAAAAAAAACCCAAAAAAAAAGAAAACAACCCACCATTTTGCCTTTTATCATTATTGTGGTCTTTGTTTTCAATCCTTTATACTTTTTTTCCTGCTATTTGTCTCACTAACATTCACTGGTGAGTTTGTTTCGCTTCAAACCCATGTCAAACTTTAATGCTGACTGGAGCACTGGGTGCCAGGGCTCTCAGGTGGCAGGAGGGGCTGTACTGGACTCCATGCTCGCCACTGCTTCTGGTACAGAGTTAGAGAAACCAGAGACAGAAGAAAGACATGCTTTGCTTGCTGTATGGTGCAGCCTGGTTTATGGTAATGAAACATATTTTCCTGGACTTTCATTTTTGGTACTCGATATCTCTTCCAAGAGGAAAACCAAGGATACTGCTGAAACATTCCTTGAGTCTACCATGCTGTCATACCATTTATTACTTAACTGAAAAAATGACTCTGTGTTGAATACTTAGATTAGTATCTCATCACCAGAGTAAGAGAAAACAGTGGATGAAAGAAAAAGTCTATCCTCAGGTCTTATCCAGTCTTTTTAGTGACTACTGACGTTGTAAAGCATTTTTTGTTGGTTTGGTTCAGCTTGGTTTTGTTGGTTTTGATATTTTTGTCATACTGCCCTTTCATTCAGTAGCTTTACTCAGGAGTAGACACCAACCAGCCAGATCGTATCCTACACAAATATCAAAAACAAACACTTGAGTCAAAATCTGTATTTGTACCTCATAATTGCATGCTCTTCACAGTCCAATATCCTTTTCAAAGAGTGATGCCTAAATCTTTCCTTAAATGTCTTAAGATTCAATAAACAAGGCCTACAATATAATAGCTGTTTCAAGCCACACTGGGAGACAAAAGGGATGTTCCTGGAATTTTTTTTGTAGTATTACTCATCCTTATCAGAGGGCCAAAATCTATGGCAAGGACAACCAAGGTTAACAGAGGACTTCACAAAGTGTTTCAGAACAGGTACTGACTCACTCTACAAAGGAGAAAAACTTAATCCTTATCTCATAACTGCAGGGAAAAAAAAGACAGGAGCTCCTAAGCTCTCCCTGAGGCCCCCAACTGTATTTGTGATCACCACAAACCTCCTTATCATTGTCTGGTGTCATTAAAATACTGAAATACTCCCCATAAAAGGTATTTTCTGAACCTATCAAGAATTTGCTCTCTAGATTCAGAGATTCTTCAATCTACAGATGGCTTCCTTTCTGGCACTGGTGGTAACTGGGAGTAAAAACTTTGGTGGACTGTAAGGAGACATCGTCTGTATTTGTTAAATAACATCTAAACCTGTTGCTTATTGATCAATACAGCATTTTGCCTGTGCTTTTCACATATGAGATGAAATTACCAGTTCTGTGGGAAGCTTCTGACTCCACTCTCTAAAATGGGAAGTTTTAGGACCCTGCAATTCTCAGTGAAGTTAATGGAAGCTATGAGAGTCCTATACTTTAGACTATAAAAATTCTGGTCTTCAAGGGGTACTGAGACTTATGTTATCTTACCATAAATGCTAGCTATTGCACCTGAGTGACCTGCTGTCCTTTGGTTTATTTAACTCTTTAATCTTTTAACTTACAGAAGAAATATGCATTAGTGCTAAGCCAGAGAGCTGGCAACGTAACTAGTATCACTTGACTTATATAGATGATAGATAGCTGCCTGCTGAAGGGAGAGAGGACAGATAATCCTAACAGCTTTGAAATTTTTTTCTCCAGAATTTCACTGCAGAAGTTAGAGACTTTCTACCAGCAGGTACAGCCAGCACTGTTTACGTGGGATTTTGCCCCTGTTTATTAAGTATTTTCACATATTCCATTGAATTTCAGTGATGTATTGCTTTAATAACTGATCAGGTAAATAAGATCAAAACTAGAAAAATAGTGTGCTGAATAGAGGAATTCCAAGACAATTCTATTTGAATTGTTAGCACGTAGTTGAAGTAACAGCTGTAGTGAAGAGTAGGAGGGTGCAACACTAGCTTGGTGGATGTGGTAACTGAGACTGAGATTCAGACTAAGTGGTTGTTAAAGTTCTTAACAGAACCTCTCAAAGAAGTAAGAATCACCAATTCCTGACGCAGCTAAAGCAGTCTGTCTTCCTGCATTTCCACATAACTTCCCTTGGAAGCCCTATGGTTTTGTTGTTGCAGTTTGTCATTGTTTGAATGGTTTCTAAATCCTACCCAGATCAATTCCAATGCCAGATTCCATGTTCCCATAGTTAGCAATTTGAAGGTTGTGTTTGTAATCTGCAAAGAAGAGTGTGTCCAGCAGATTGAAGGAGGTCCTCCTCCCTCTCTCCTCTGCCCTAGTGAGACTTCACCTGGAGTATTGCACTCAGTTCTGGGCTCCCCAGTTCAGGAGGGGCAGAGATCTACTTGAGAGAGTCCAACAGAGGGCTACGAGGATGATTAGGGGACTGGAATACCTGCCTTCTGAGGAAAGGTTGAGAGACCTGGGGCTTTTTAGTCTGGAGAAGACTAAGAGGGGATCTAATTAATGTGTATAAATAGATGAGGGCTGGGTGTCAAGAAGAAAGGGGTAACCTCTTTTCACTTGTGCCCTGTGATAGGACAAGGGGCAATGGATGCAAGCTAGGGCACAGGAAGTTCCACCTCAACATGAGGAGGAACTTCTTTACTATGAGGGTTCCAGAGCACTGGTACAGGCTCCCCAGAGAGGTTGTGGAGTCTCCTCTGGAGACTTTCAAGACCCATCTGGAGGTGTTCCTGTGTAACCTACCCTAAATTTTATAGTCCTGGTTGGCAGGGAGGTTGGCAGCAGAGGTCCCTTCCAACACTTAACATTCTATGATTCTGTACTAAAAATATATTTTTTGGTCCTTTTCTATTTGTATTGCTCTCCTCTATAATATTTTTACAACATTGGTATAATTTTGGTAGGAAACCGAAAGCAAGTAATGTGGCTGGCTTCAGCGCTATCATTGATAAAACTCTGACGGATTTAGTGGTGGCTGCACTGGGCATCAGGAAGTGATGTGTGTATACTGTGTAAAATAATATATTCAGCAATAAATAATTGGAAAACTGAGTAATAGGCAGATTCTCAAGGTTTATCTGTAAAAAAAAAATTCTGTTGGGGAAGCCAGACTGGTTTTGCTGTTTTGCCTTTTTTTAATCTGTTATCTCTTATTACACAGTCTTTTTCTATGATCTCGTTGGTAGGGTCATTCACAGTACAAACATTACTTCCACTTAAGTGACACAAAGCTTAAGAATATATTGGAAGGGAAGAAGGAAGATTCTTTTACTTTCTCTGTAGGTGAGGAAGCTCGCTCAGCAATAGAAGTGATGAGATAATAATTGATTTATTTCTCTATTATGGAGACTATTTAAAAAAAAAAATAAAATCGGATTGTGGTCCAGTATTATTTTTACATAGGTGTTTTTCAAGAAACCCCATTTCTTCCCATCACAGCAGGTAATTGTTATCCAAGACTATTACTATAAAATTAATTGGAAAAAAAGAATAAAAAAGAAAGATTAGAAGAAAGATCAGCCTTTCCTGACTGACTAGAAAGTAATTACTTCCTTTTCTAACACAAAAAAATGTTTTTCTTTGATGAGTAATGAGAAAAGAAGCTGATGAACAATGTTTCTCTTCTCTGATTCATTTTCCAAATAAGTTTCTCAAAGAAGCTTCCTGTTGTTCTAAAATAATGTAGAACATCATACTAAATAATTACTAATAAAAAGGTATTATCTGTTTCTGCAACTACTGCATAAGCTAGTTGTTTGACTGTAAAGAAATATTATAAAGAAAACTGGATAAAAACCATAGAATACTTGAATTACTGAAAAGATTCAAAATAAACCAAACTTTTTGTAGTTGCATCTTATGCATTCTTCTTTAGTGACTGTTTCATGTGTCCATTAAAAGAGAGATACCTAGAAGTTAGGAACAATTAGATTAAGATGAAAATGGAAAATTGTACTGATAGCTCTCTGCATATAATAATAATTGCAAAATACTGGTTCTTTTAGAATTTGGCCTGAGTTTTTGATTCACTTTCAGATTTATTCAAGTATTCTCACCTTTCCACTTAAAAGGCATACATTATGCATGTTTCAATTAAATTATATTTTTCAGAGGAGGAAAATAAAATAGCTGATATTCACATCTGCAAATACATGCCACAATCACGATTCCCCAGAGTGTCACAGCCCATGGAGAAATATTTGTTAGGTATTCATCTGCATCTGTCCATTCCTCCTTAGAAGGAAATAAATAATGTCAGATAGTATAACCAAAATAGCAAATTGAGCAGCTTGCACGGAAAAAAAAAGGTCGGATCCAAATGTTTTCAAAATTGGATGTTTGAGGTTAAGTACTGAAGATCCCCCATTTAGGCTATGGGAAATGACTACTCCAGATAACAAATGACAGAGTGCTCATGGACCAGTGGCAAGCAATCAAGTGAGCTCTACAGATGCAGCATGACCTGAGGCTAGAACACTCTAAAGCCCTGAGCCCTCAAGCTGAGGAAGGTTAAACACTGAATTGGGGGCACCCTTTCATTCTTTGCACCACAGCCCTAGCCTGTCAAGCTGGGCCATTCATTCCAGATAAGGATTGTAACCTCTACATATTCTTTACACTTCTGAAATTTTACTGGAATATCTCTACTGGAGTCTGCACTTTGCTTGTCCCAAACCCTAGTCATGAGGTGGCAGCTTTCTCGGACCTTCTCTTTTCTTCTACATTTCTATGATTCTGCAAGCCAGAAAGCAGCTGAATTAGGAGGTACTTGTTTTACCCTTGTATTTGGTCTGGCTGAGCTAGAGTTCATTTTCATCATAGCAGCCTTCACAGTGCTGTGCTTTGTATTTGTAGCTAGAAAGGTGTTTTGGCTACTGCTGAGCATTGCTCACATAACATCAAGGCTGTCTCTCCAACATTCTGTCTTCACCAGTAGGTTGGGGGTGGGAAAGGTCTTGGGAGGGGGCATAGCCAGGACAGCTGATCCAAGCTAACCAAATCATAGAATCAGTGAATCATAGAATCATTATGGTCAGAAAGGACCTCCAGGATCATCAAGTCCAACCTTCATCCTAACACCTCCTTAACCACATAGACCGTAGCCTCAAGTGCTACATCTACTCGTTTTTTAAACACCTCCAGGGATGGTGACTCCACCACCTCCCTGACAGTGTTCCAGTGCCCAACCACTCTCTCAGTAAAGAATTTCTTCCTAATATCCAATCTAAACCTCCCCTGGCACAACTTGAGGCCATTTCCTCTTGTTCTATCATTAGTAATTTGGGAGAAGAGACCAACACCAGCCTCACTATAACCTCCATACCATATGATGTCTGCTCAGCAGGTAAGAGAAATGAGGAGGAGCGGGGGCATTCATTATTACGATGTGACTTCCAGAGCAATCACTATGTGTACTGAAGCCCCACTTCTTGGTAAGTCACTGGACATCATCTGCTGACAGGAAGTAGATAATAAATATTTTGTTTTCCTTTGCTTCCACATGTGGCTTTTGCTTTATTAAACAGCCTTTATCTTGATGCACAATTGTTTTTCCATCTTATTTGCTCCTCTCCCTGTCCTGCTGAGGAGGGTAGTGATAAAGAAGCTTGGTGGACACCTGACATCCAGCCAAGGTCAACCCACAACAATCAGTATTGTGCTCTGCCATGTCTACCTTCATTTCATCCTTGCAAAATATTGGCAACTCAGGATGGATGCAGGACTTAGAAGCAGAGGTATAATTGGGATTCAGCATTTTTGGCTGAGAGCCTTCTTCAGTCCACGAGAACATGCTGTCTCTTATCACTAGAAATGAGGATGTTTTGTGTCAGGAGTACTAACACATCTGCTGATGACTGTTTGCTCTGTACTGGGCCAAGTACCACTGGTTTGAATTCTTAACAGCTGAAGCCAGTGGCAAAGACCTTCTGTTTGCAGCAGGACCTGTATGAAGACATAATGCAAAAGCATGGATAGCATGGCCTATCTGCACAAGGTCATCCTCCTCAGCACGGTACTACATCCTAGCTAAGCCTTTCAAAATACACTGACTACAGCTTGCATATCAGGAAGAGGGAAGAAAAGGAGGGGAAAACAGGGCTGTATTCAGTGAAGACATTTTAACTGAACAGATCTTTTAAATCTTTACAGAGCAGAGGTATTTTTACAACCTCCATATTTGGTGGCATTTGATTTTAATTTAAAAGTGGATGGATTGCATCAAGTCATCCAAAGTTTGTTCATCATATTTGGGTTTCCTTTTCTGCCAGTTCCTCTTAATGATCTTGGAAGCTCATAAAATTTTACATGAGTTGCCATTTTCCTGACATAGCATAAAAATCTCAACAAGACATAGCAAGGAGACATCTCTGCATTTAGACTAAAATAAGTATTCAGAATCAGTATTTGTCTTCCTTACTGCTGTCTAATTACTGTGATTAGGTCTAGTGTGTGGTTTCACTGTTCATTATAAATTTTGATCTGTTTTTATAATATAGATGTCTTCCTGATACTTTCTTTCAAAACTAAATTCTGAACGTTTAGCACCCAACTGACAGCC
The DNA here is from genome assembly GCA_033124195.1 of Coracias cyanogaster. Classification (NCBI taxonomy): domain Eukaryota; kingdom Metazoa; phylum Chordata; class Aves; order Coraciiformes; family Coraciidae; genus Coracias; species Coracias cyanogaster. The sequence goes on along the minus strand of JAVSBS010022850.1, from coordinate 40,774 downwards.
TCTTGCTGCTTTCAGTGAGTAATTTTTCATCAATAATCTCATTGATCTGTGTGAATACTTGCTCACCAGAGGATGTGAGAGGACTCTTACATATTAATGATTTTTCAAAGTGATTCATTGCTTAAGCAGCAAAGGGGACACGTTCAGACATCCTGACACTGGCGGTAATGCCCTCAGTACCTCCACTGAGACAACTTTGTGGTGACAAAATATTTATTCCAAGTATTGTTTTCAGAACATAGCCCTTGGCATGGTAAAGGGCTCCAAAATGCATCCATTTGTGCATTAATGTAAAAGAGACATGGAAGTGGGCAAAGCGCTTCAGCATAGAGAGGGAGACCTTTTCTATCTGTTGCCCTTGAGGTCAAGAAGAAGTGAAGATGTTTTGAGCTATCATCAGCCTTCAGAGTTGTAGAAACTCTGCAGATCCAGAAGGAAAAAAGCAGTTCTCCAAGTCCATGGAGTAGAAAGTCTGAGTAGACTTCCAGCTCATGTGACTTATCATCAGGCTGTACTGATAGATCTGCATGTCTTGTACTGAAGCTACTATATTCCCATGCAGAGCAACTGCTTTTCCAGGCACCTAGAATACCCTCTGGAAAAGCAGCTGGTTGCTCTGAGGAAAGCTGTGCCCAGTATCCTCTTCAAAACAAACTGGGAATTTGACAACTGCTAGAGAAAAGCTATACAGACATTCTGAAATATCTGTTCTTCATTGGTGGGTCAAAGTCTTATCAGCTAGCACCCAGGGCTCGGGACCACTTGCCTCATGCCTTGAAATAGAACTGCTTACAGACATGTGTGCCTTCATAAATAAATAGTTTGTAAATCATGTCTCCATGTGTATTGTCCAGATGTTTTCTGGGGGAAGCAACTTGTAGGTATACATGGGATTTATGTTGGAGCTAATGTGATACAACCATCTGCAGCAAAAAACAACAGCTACATTTCCACTTTCATTGATTTCAGTGACCAGCCCACAACTGGACAGCAGAAACAATAGCTTCACTGCGTTTATCTGCTGCCAATCTTCCAGCAATTTGACCTTCCCTTCTTTTCTTGTCTGTTTAATGAGGTACAATAGACCCCTCCTTTGCTGACTCCTGTAAGGATGAACAAATGGAAATTCACTCATCAGCTCAGAGAGGTTTTAAGCAAAAGTGAGAACAAGTGCAGGAGGTCAGGCTTAAAGCTTCCACAGATATGGAGAAAGATTAACATCGTCAGGCAGACTAATGTATTTCAAACACCACTTATTAGCAACCCATAACCATTACTGAATGTACTGAATGAGATTTTTACAGGAAGTAATTCACCCATTTCCTAGTTTTTGGTCTTTCTGAAGAACAGAAAAAAGGTTATGAAAGTTGCTGTGTAGGAGTAAGCAGCTTCGGGATAAATTACCTACAAAACCTCCCTCCTCTTTCCATCAAATGACATGTATCAATGCAACTGCATTTTGCCAAAGTACCTTGTAAGTGAAATGGGCCTTTCAGAGAGCACACTTGAGACTGATAAAAAAATTATAAACCAAAGATGTCCTGATGGAATTATGTATTTGTCCATTTTAAACGGGCCTCTCAGGAGACTTACCAGACTTGTGGAAAACACAGCCAAAACTACAGTCAATGCAATAGGGCTGGCTGAAATGACACCAAAGAGGTCCGCGTATCTAGGAGGAACTAAAAAGTACTAAGGGACAATCTGACTACACGGAGGGAGATCAAGTGTATCCCACAATAATGAAATAAAACTGGTTTAAGAAAGAGATAATCAACCCTAGAATTTAAAAGGAAATTTCCCGGAAGTTCTTATTTTTTTTTGTGCAAAAAAAGAGTTGAATCTGAGTAACTAATTTAAATGTTTTGGCATAACAAGGTACTTACTTATATATCAGAACCATATTTGCAGAGTGGAACAGAAACAATACCAGTGGACTTAGAGACTTATTTAAAAAGTTAAAAATCTACAGGTATGTTTACACATATTTTAAGTGCTCAAACATTTAAGCTCTTTAAAAATTAAGAAAACAGAACTAAGCTGCACAGCTGGGATGTGCACATCACAGCAGAGCTTGTCTTGGGGAGCCACTTTCAAAAGGTAACATAAAGATTATGGAATAGATGTGGATTTCTGTGTGCAGTATATTATATCTCTATATTGTCTCTATGCTGGATCTGGAATCTTCTCTGATTCTCTGGCACTCAGGAGCAGGTGCAGAGTTCCAAATATTTTCCAAAAAGCAGAAGTTTCTGCTACTCGAATTTATAGCACAACAAACTCAACACTCACGCTTTGCTGCAAATTTTATCCATGTTACAAGCAGCAATGAAGAAGTGAAAATAATTACATATATCAAATCCTTGGCTGCATAATGTAGCCTATGCCTCTGTGGTATAATATAAACTACAAAGCAGATCCACCTGTTGTCTAGTATCTTCATAGTGCAGAGCTCTTGCATGTCCTTGATTTTGAATTAAATGTAAATTTAAGCATGTGCCTAATTATTCCAAAGAAAATAACAAAATCAGCAGAACAACATGAAATAGAAATTATGAGTATAGTTATTTAATCTGACTTTATACTTCTGTTTTCCTCAGATTGCAAAATCTCCTGTGAATGGTATGCATTTTTCCACTGTTGATAAATAAATAAATAGATGATGATCCTGTCTGTCTTAGATGACCATATGCAGATATTCAGGAGTTAGCCACTCACAACCACATTAGAATCTTCCAATTGTAAAAGCCCATTACAAGTTTAAGAAACACAGACTACCATCACTGCTGACTTCACACCAGTGCCTTGGAAAGGAAGGTGCCATTGATCGTGAGGCAACAGGAATTCCCACACTTGAACTGAATGTCCCAAAATAATATCATATTTCTCATTTGCCTGGCTTCATTCTGTTACCTTAAAGCCATGCAAAATGCAAACATAACGAGTTGCAGTGTCTTTTAAAAACAAAAATAGTGATTGCGCCCAACCTGTGAAGACTTTCTATGGAAGCATTTGTCATAGCAGATGGTGTCCTTTTCATAATCCAGGTTGCAGAAGCATCAGTGAAGCAATATGCATATTGTGTAAAGGTTTTAAATGTCACAGCCTGTTACTGCCTGGGCACCTGTACAGTGGGCGTGTCAGTGCTATAAAAGATGTCCATCCTGAGAGGCCACCTTTCTGAAGTGGGGAGGTAGGCACTGGAATTCATTGCTGCCTCTTTTGGTTATGCAGCTTGAGCTCACATTGGCATTGAAGCAGTCAGAAAGGGTTAAACCATTGATCAAATCCAGTTGAAATACAGGAAAGAAATAAAATACTCCAAAGTGCTGCAGGTGAGTACAAACAATGCCTCCAGATCAGCCAATTCTAGAGCTGACCACCCTGAAAATGGTGCTGTTCTCTGATGCAGAATTGATCCAGAAGTGCTTGGCAAAGGACTTTCTTAATCATGTACAGAATAAGATGGGTTATTACTGTCATTTTTTCAAGACATATTCAAACCCTGCAACGATGAAAGCTCTGTAAGTATCTTGATATACCATCCTATCATACTCAAGTTGCTGAACATTAGATTCTAAAGATCACAAACTACTTGTAACTCAAACTTAGGAAACTAATCCCCTGCACGAGGAGTGTGGTAGTTTAATAAAGCCGTAGCAGGTCCCTGCAGGAGCCGAGCCACATGGGCGCTGCTGCTACCCCTGGCCCCTCCCCCCACCCCCCCACCGTGGGCTGCAGACAGAGGAAAAAAAAAAAAAAGTTTTAAAATACCTTTTTGACATAAGGAAAGTTTAATACAGAAAAAGTAAGAAGCAATCACAGTAACAAAAGCAAAAACAACAGTAAGAAAGAAGCAGTACAGAGAAAAAGGCAATACCAGGGACAAAGGGACGGAGCGAGCACACACGCGTGTGCCGAACGGCCAAACCCAGAACTGGCCCCAACTGGAACTGGCCCCAGGGCATGACGTCAGCATGGTATAGAATAGCCTGGCTGCACCAAATTAACCCTGTCCTGGCCAAACCAGGACAAGGAAAAATAGATTTCTAAGCTACAAATTAATTTAACTCCCAAATGCCAGTTTATGTGCTTTTCCTAAATATTTGTTTTTATTTTGGTATCAGATATATTAATGAAGATAGTAGAATACTGTAAGATTTGTTCATTTCATGTATGGAAGACACAAGAGAAGTAAACTCAGGGCTGATTTTAAATGGCACAGGCCTGTAAATGTCAATAAAACCACAAACGTGCATGAAGGGAAAGCCATCACTTGAGTTTTCTTGAGTGTTGCTTTTGGGTTGATTTCAGTAACAACAATGATGTTTAGTAGTGTTACTGCTGTTCTAATTTTTGTAGTCTTTGTAAGTTTTTCAGATATTCACATTTGGGAGAAAATTCCTAAGATTTAATTTCCTTTCAGGACAGGGTGCATTTTTAGGAAGATTAAAGGAAAATAATTAGTGAATGAGATTGCAAATCAGTCAGTATGCTGTTGACAAGGTAGAGAGCAGTTATTGCCTCTCCGTTGTGGGTACTGTGTAACATAGGGATCACAAGTTGATTAATTAAGGACTACACAGGACTGTGATCATGCATTTAGATAAAATTCATGGCTTAAAGGTTATGAACTGTAGTGAAACATTTATTTTTACCTTATTTGCAGCCACTAGGTGCCACTCTGTGCTGTGGGAAGATGCCAGCACCATCCCTGGTAAACAAAAGAGACAATGTCTGTTTTCAAGCTATGTGGAAGTCTGTCCTTTTTTCCTATAGATACAGATACTCTGTATGCTCTCTACTTCGTTATATCATGATATGTTCAGACAAGCAGAATTAAATTTCAAAAGTTAATTTTTTCTTCTTGAATTTTGAACAGTTTGTTCTGCAGCCTTCAAGCCCTTCTACTGTGAAAGAATAGAATGGGGAAAGGCATAAAATATGTAGAAGTATCTTGCTTGCTAAGCATAACATTACTAAGTCAATACAACTATTTTTCAGCTAAGCAGCTGAAAGAGATATGTAGGAACACTAAAAGTTAAATCAACATCGTATTGATATGTAAAAGTGCTGATAGTGCAAGGGGAATACAAACCAATCAACAGACTAATTGTTATCAAGAAAAATACTAATAGCTTCTCATTATCACAACTACAGCGTATCTATTAGAGAGGACTGTATCTCTGTCTTCACCTGCTCATTAGAATGATGCATCTCTTATTAACACTCAATTAGAAGAAAACCTATTCTGAGTTTACTTTTGTGTATAGTCTCCCAAGAGCTGATTACTGCTTCCAAAGATGTTCATTTGCAGCCCTGAAAGCCAACCACATCTTGGGCTGCATCAAAAGAAGCATGACTAGCCAGTCAGGGGAGGTGATTCTCCACCTCTACCCCAGGTTTGTGAGACCCACTTGAAGTACTGTGTTCAGCTCTGGGGCTCCAAACATAAAAACATGGACTGTTAGAATGGGTCTAGAAGAGGGCCAAAAAGTATCAGAAGGCTGGAACACTGCTTCTACAAGGACAAGCTGAGAGAGTTGGGGTTGTTCAGCCTAGAAGAGAGAAGTCTGTGGGAAGACTGTATAACAACCTTCCAGTAGCTGAAGGGGGCCTACAAGAAAGCTGGTGAGGAACTTTTTAAAAGGGCATGCAGAGTTAGGACAAGAGGTAATGGCTTTACACTGAAAAAGGGTAGATTTAGATTACATATAAGGAAGAAATTCTTCACTGTGAGGGTGGTGAAACACTGAACAGGATGCCCAGAGAAGTTGTGGATGCTCTATCCCTGGAAGTGTTCAAGGCAAGGTTGGATGGGACTTTGAGCAACTTGGTCTAGTGGAAGGTATCCCTGCCTGTGGGGGACATCACTTTATAATAATGTCCTGTTTTTCCACTCCGCAACAAAAAATAGAACCAAAACCCACCAAAAAATCAACCCTTAATACCCTGTTCATAATCCATCCTTTACTTTGCATTCAGCTCAACTGCTCTGAGTTTGATCATTACTACAAGGTGACCACTCTTACCTCCTGTTCAAGAACACCATCAAAACAAAACACGTTTAGTCTATTCTTAAAGCCCAATTGAGTCTTTGTTTTTCAAGGCAGCTCGACAAAGTATTTCCTTTCCCCTTCACAATTTGTGCTGGGTAGAATTAGATTATGGGTATATCTACAGAAACAGGGGCAGATAGGCCTTGACTATCCTCTTTGTGCTCCTCGTTTTCTGGATGTAAAGGAACTCTAAAGTACATTAGATCAAATAGCACCATATTACTCAGAGTTTACATATAGTGTGAAAAATTACTAACTGGCTATAGAGTGTTTTCCAACTGGCCAGGCTCATTATTCTGCAGCTGCACAGACTCCAAAGTTTATCTGAAAAAAAAAAAAATAGACTCCAAGGTTAAGAGAGGAAGCACTGATTCTCACTGTCACTTAACTCAAACATATGTCTTGAGTTGAACGACACCTGAATTACCCTACTGTGAAAAGTGCATGGTCTAGCTGTCAACAGAGCCTCTACATGATACTTTAGACTTTCCTCTATGAAACTTTTAACTAGGTCATGCACCAATATTAGCTCTGAACACAGCTGCCATCTTTTCTGAACAGTGTAATATTTTCTGATTATTCCTTGTATTTCAGTCCTTCATAGTCCGGCTTTCAACATCAACTAAAACAAGTGGTTACTTGGAGACCTTACTTTGGTAGAGAGTAATCCCATTGACTCTCTTATAGCCATATTGCTCACTTTCAGTGTCTAGCTGTCAGTGTTAAAGAGGATCCAAGTCTGCTAAACATTCACACAAAACCCTGACAGGTATCAGACCTGGGTACATCCCACTCCAGCATGCTTGACTAGTGTCCCTTGTTTGTGGGCATTTTCTCGGCATATTAGAACCAATGGAAATCACCTTATAGAGGTAGACTATCAAATATAAATCAAGTATCCATTAGTAATTTTCCCAGTCTCGTCCTTTTCCTTTAGTAGCCTTCCCTGGAAACTAACGCAGCCTTTAAGAACAACCTTGATTCCTTTTCTCTCTAACTCACATTCAAGAATAAAAGCTCTACAAGCCAGACGACATCTTTCCTGCTGTCTTCATTGTAGCCAGGAAAAGAGTTGGTATGGCTATAAATGAATGCAAGCATGCAATAGCTGTAACTGCTTTCATGCAGGAACTACTACCAGGAGCAAGACAATAAAATTATGTAGCTGTTTTCAAGGGAAAGAGATCAAAATTCCAGCTACGATCTACCAGCTACTGTCTAAAAAAACCTTTTAAGATCTCAAACAGGGTTGAATATGTTGTCTTTTCTCTTCCCCATCCCTGTAAAACAAGAGGATGCTATGACAACCAAGAGAGATGCTACTGTCGGTATTGACTGATACTTGTTGCAGATCATAGCACTACCTGTTGTAACCAGTGTAATTCATTTCATTGCTTTCATATCATTATGTCTGCAGTACACTCACTGCTATTCCAGAAACCCATTATTCTTGCTCTGCCCACTCCTTAGACTCAGTAAATGCACAAAAACAGGAATTGAACTGTCTCTCTCTCATGATATCTGAGTTGGACATTAGGTCCTCTAGTAAAAAAATCTATTCATTCCTCACCTAACACACTTCATCTTGAAGTAAATGGATGTAAGAAACTTGGTTACAGGCATCTAATGTCTGTTCTCTGCACAAGAATACAGCTCGCACCCAATACTGTTCTTAGTATAGGATAATAAAACATTATCTTCTCATAATGTTGATTTTCAAACAAGCTCCTTATTCTCACTTAATGTTTTTCTGAAGTCCTTTGCTTAAGGAACAGCAATGTTAGCCACACTACATGAAATCAGATGACATGTAAGATATTCTTTAAAACTGCAATGATAAGACTCTGCTACTGGCCTACAACATTTCTATTAGCCTCTGCTGAAGCTGCCAAATGAGTCTCCAAGGAGCTATCTAGGGTGTTAAACCATTTCATCAATCCAGAGTGCCTACAACCCTTCGGAGAGCATTGTGGAGGTCCTGCAGTGAATTATGATCCTTCACTAAAATGAGCGTGCACATTTCCTTTCCACACATCATGATTTTGCTTATGGACATTGTTATGTCTATTAGCCCACAACACATCTTCAGTACAGCCAGGAACCTTGAGCACTCAGAAGGACTAGTAAAATGAATATTACTCTAGTAGATCACACATAAGAAAAGAGGTATGAACAATTAATGCCAATCTCAACTGAAACTGTTAAGGCAGCATTTGAAGACAAACCCACCTTAAAACATAACAGAATCCAAGAAAGTCAAGACATCCAACCTTGATATATTTATTCATTGCCATAGCCAATTTACATTCAGTTCTAAGCTTGATATAATTTGGATTCAAACTAGGACTAGGAACTAAAGCCACAGATGGAAGATTTTATAATTCCTATACATAAATGCATTTCCCTTGGCATCTCTGGAACCTTCAATACCTCAGACTTCCCTGAAAGAGGTGATAGGCATAAAACTTCTAAAATTCCTGAAAATATTCATAATCTTTCTGTCATTTCTGTTCAGGTGTTTTCCTGCAAGAGATGAGTTCTCCATCAGTGGAGTTACACAAGGTCAGTTTTCTGGTTTTATATTTTCTAAACTGCACATGGAAGCACTAAGTAAATTCCTGAGGAAATTTGAGCTCAACTGACATCCAGGTATAGATGAAGTACAGGAGTTATGTATAGAAATGTAGCTCCTGTACTTCACAGCTGCAGGCTATACAATCATTTCTGAACAAGGCCACTGGTTAGATGAGATCTGCTAATGGGAATGCACATTTGGCTGAAGCCAAATCCCAGTGAGTGGTTTGATACAAGTGAGCATCTATGGCCATAACAAAGCCTGTGATATTGAAAATGCATGCCTGAAAATCATCAGATTTATTGATAGGCTTGTAGCACTCCTGGATTCCTGACTGATATTACTGGTGCTATAAAGCTGCATCTCCACGTTTTTATCAGATTTGTTTACTTAGGAGATTCTGGTGTGATATAACTGAGTATGAGATTTTCAGCGTTTCTGCATTTCTAGAACTCTAGTTAGCACTTAAAGTTCTCGTTATTATATGTCTGATCAAAGCAGTCAGTGAATCTTTTAGGTTAGAAATGTTATTTTCCCTTCTGTAATAATCTTATCTGCATCATGGATACACTCATTACAACTAGCCGATTCCACATAAAACCCAGTGTAATCTGGATTCATACTCAGAAAAGGATATGATCACTGCCTTTATTAATAGATCAAACTCTCAGTCTTTCATAAAATTTAGATCAAATTTAAGGTGTCCATTTTTATTTTATAAATACCTTCCATGTCAGAGACCACAGAGACACAAAGGAGCTAAGAGCTTTACAGTGACCACCAAGTCTGATGGCTTTGATGGCTCAGCTGAGTTCTTCAAAGAGGAAGATGACACTTTCTGAAGCCCTTATTTAAGCATCCAAAACTAAGACCATCACAGACATGGCAACCATCTGTTCCAGGAACAAGAAATATATCTTCAATCTTATCTATATTTCGTATAGATAAATACACAAATCTGAAAAAAGAGAAGTATCACATCAGTTCTCATACTTCTGCCACTGGAGGAAGGCTGAGAGGCAAACACTGTGACAGAAGACACAGTCACATCTTTGATGGACACTAATGGGAGACACTCCAAAATGGCAAAAGTAGGATGATTGTACAAGATGTTGTCTTAAGTGACCATCTTTGTATGAGGCCTGGAGAGCTCAGAGGTACAGATAAGAAGTAAAAATTTGGTCATTTTATCAACAGGTACAACTCCACAAACACAATCAATGAATTTACAAAGATTGTGAACAGTCACACAACAGTTCTCAGAATACATGTCATGTGTAAGGTCACTGTAGGGACAAAACCTTTGACAGCAAAGGTAGGGATATCCAACTTAGATATTCAAGTATGTATATTAGTGAAGTACATACTTTAACTGTTGTTTATGTGTCCACTTCAGAAATTTTCATTTTTTATCATATTTATTTCAGGTAAGCATTTTTAACTAACTACTAGTTACCAAGATAAACAAGGAATGAAAAAATAAGATACTAGTGTCAGTAAACTTTGTAAACTATATTAGTAGGGTATAATTGAACTTTAAACTTTATTCTCTGTTTTGATTTCTGTAGTTCTTCCATTAAATTAACATTCTGGATCCTCATGTAAGACCTGCCAGCTTATCAATACACATGTAGATACCTTCCTAATAAATTTACTTTATTAAATTGAATAACATTGTAAAAGCAGGAAAATATGAGGCTATGCAGCAGCTCCCACTTTAGTTAAAAGTATTTTTAATGACTCCATCCTTCATGGTTGTCCAAAGCACCCTGTGAAATAAACCTTTAACTCTTACATCGTTTCTGTCTTAAGGGTAATGAGCCATATGCAAAGGCATCTGCAATGCCTGAAAAGAATGATCATTAATTAGAGAGAAGACAGGACACCTTCTGATTGTAGATATGGAAAAAAAAAAAATTAAAGCCTTTCAAAAAGTCACTGGCATTAGGAAAGAAAATTTGTCCTTTAGTTTGCAAGATGTGAATACTGTAGGTAGGATTTTTATTTCTTGCATGTGCTGGGGAATAAAATTACTACACTGTGAGAGCAAGACAGCAGGGAGGAGATGGAGAGCCAAGAGAAGGGAATTATTTGTAAAAGGCTAAGACAACAGCATATGTTGTTTGTATAGAAACCTTTCTCTGAGTTATCTGGAAAGTCTAAAGGAAGACCCAAAAGCAGGGCACAGATTGTAGGTTTAACTCTTCTTTTCTCTGCTCTATTGCCCTTAGTCTACAAATTACAAGGTCAGGCACTCTAAACTTGCAGCTTTCTCTGGAACTAGGTAAAGCCTTGGCATCTCCTCCTGACTGAACATCCGTTTTGAGCCACCTTCATTTACACCTTTGTATGACACCGTCTGGTGTCAGGCACACCATCCTGCAGGGACAGCCTTCTAAATGAAGCATGTGAAGCTGTACCTGCAGTAGAGTGGGGGTTTTGTATAAATTTGTGGTTTCTTCTTTGGTAGCAATCTCTGTCTTTCTTCTGGCTTGGAGAAAAACAGCTGGAAGTGTTTTGCAAGTGAAAGAACAGAATACATGCATAGGATAGAGAAAATAATTTACATGGAGAAGTGGAAAGAATGATTCATGCCAGACCGAGATAAGAGGAATGAATCATCAACTTGCTGATCTCTCCCCATTGATCATAAAGGGAAATGAGACAGCTAGCTCAGAACAGATGCCTGACTTTTAGACTCCTGAAGTCAGACAACCCTAATCCTTGTCAAATTTGAGAGTTGAGTGGTTTAGGGCCCCAAGTTCTACATGTTCCCAGAGGTAGCTCCAGACCAGAAGTCTGTTTTGTTTCCACGTTTAGCACTGGTTGGAGTCCGTCTCTTGTTTTTCATAAAAAGGACTTATTTGATTATTATATCCTCTGAGGAAGGGTATATTTACACTTTTTATAGACTTGCCAGTACAGTGTTCCATCCTTTATAACAGCTGCATGCATAAAAACCATTGACTTTTACAGGATTTCTGCTCTAATGCTCTGTGTAGATCCATGGTTCATATTTCCTAACTGATATGAAGACAAACAAATTAAGGTTATGTGTATAGTATTTAGATAGTAAATAGCATATACACTCCTAACGTGAAAATCTCAGTATACAAGATACAGGCTACCTAATGCATGCACAACAGATTTGGTACCCAGGTACAGGAGTAAAAAGGCACAAATTGAACACAAATCATCTTGGATTAGCATGGCTTTGAGTCTGAATTAATAAACTCTGTTGTTATATCATGTCTAGATGAGAGGTACTTGATGTCACATCACTTTGTAACATGGAGCACAAGTGCTCTAGTCAGTCACTTCCAGCTAGATAGACAAATGAAGCATGTTTTTTCTCAGCTGAAACAAACCCCAAGACTGTAATTTCTTCCTATTTTGTTGCCAGCACACTATTATTGTGTACAGTTTCTTATGGTTTCCTTTCAGTGACCCAACAAATTATAATTCAGTGGTTTCCATGTGCTATTGAAACTTCACAGCAAAAAAATGAATAGAAGCTTAAGAAAACTTCCTACATGTTATATATAAAAGAAGCATTTTCTGATAGGGAGTTCAGGTGCCTCAGTGCTCTAGATTTTCAGGAAATACAACTTGGCCTTAATTCTCGATGTTTAGATACCTATTTAAATGGAAGCTGTAGGCTTCATTAACAAGCACTCTCTCACTTTTCTGAGTGTGCTCTGTTGAGGAATTTGGCCCCATGCACTATCCTGTCCCCCAGGTAAGCCTACCCATGGAAGCATGACAATCACTAAATGGGGATTTAGATCCACTCGGGAAGTTTCTGGAATGTAAGCCCTTGGCAGATGGGGACAATATCTGAATAATTCTGCCAGAATTGAGCCAACATTATGATTAATATATATACATGACCTGTGGAAGTTAGAAAGAATATCTGAAACCAAAAAAAATAAGAAGTGTCAACAGAAATCTCCAAGAGGATCAGCCTCCTCCTGCTGCTGCTGCTAACTCAAACTAACTAGGTGGTTTCTACTTCATAAACAGGTTGGTCTGCTGAATAATCACTACATTTTTTCCCGAGAGTGGAGGAAAATGGCAGCTCAAGAGATTATCAGGTACAACATCTTCATGGTTTAGGACACTGGATCTACTGTCTGCTTCTTTCTTGTAAGACACAGTAGCACCATGCATAACATAGGTCCTCAACAAAGTTCCTCATGGGCTAAGGGGGGGTACAAGTCTATACTGTTATTTCTTAAGTCATCAGTCATTCAGAGCAGTAAATAAGCTCTTTGTAGTACATTAAAAAAAAATTACTGTGTGCTTAGACAATGTTAACACTTATATTCTAGGAAAGAAAATTAATATGATCATACTACTCAGTATTGACATCCTAGTGACTAACACGGAGGAAATCACAGCTATCAGACAAGGAGATAGACCTCAGGTGACACTTGGAATTAAGAAAAACACACAGAAAATAAATGCCTCTCTTGAACCATTGGGAAAAGATTGCTTTAAATGCAGGGTTTTGCTCCAAACAACAGCTTGGCAATTTCTGATTTTTAGAAGGAAAAATCTGTTTCCTTTTACTTGAAACACTTATGGATCATAGCCCAGCCCTCACTGACAGATGTTGATAACACAAAAACTACAGCTGACACAAATTCTCATCATAAAAAAAATATTATGACTAAGATATCCATCCTGCCAACACTTATTCATAGCCTTAACTTGTAACGGACAAACATTTCAATGGTTGTAGCATCAGGGCCCAAGTTTAACTGGATTTTAAAATATTTTTTAAAAAAAATTTCTTTCAATAGTACAGCCTGTTTCACATTTCCCTGCCTGTGTTATTGGGGACAGCAGACTGAGTTATTACTTGCAGGGACAAGAGATAAGCAGTCAGTGATTCTCAGGCTTGAGTTTGCAAGCCTGGAAACATCAATAGAAGCAGGACTGTAATCCTGAAAACAGTCAAAAGCAGAAAAAAATTTGGAGGTTACTAAAAAGCTTTGAATTCTGCTTCAAAAGGGATGTGATAGAACTCTCTAGGTATTTATACCTTCTAAACATCTTTGTAAAAGAAGTTAACGTATTTATCATTGCACATCTGGGGAAAGAGGCTCCTGAAGAAAAACAGCTCTGACTGATCATACTGGATTTCAAATAGAGCTGTTCCTTGATATGCCCCACTGGGAAAGCAGGGCCGATCTCAATGGGGAGATGCACCTCTCCTATCCAAGCAAGTAGACACATCTTCTTTAGTCCCCTTTCAGCTCAGTGAAGGGAAACAGGGACTCACAAAGACACAATGCACCTGACTTCTTTTAGGTGGCTCCTGCAGAACCTGGAGAGGCAGAGGGTATCCTTCCATCAGGCCTGTATGGGGAGTGGAGGGTCACCATTTCAGGCTGAATTCAATGATCTAAGGCGAAGTGAGGTGCATCCCACCCCAAGTCACTGGGTTGAGGAAACATAAAAGACTTGGTGTCCTGAAAGGTTTCAGAAGTCAGGACTTCTCTGAAACAGTCTTGCCTAGATATTGAGACAAGATGAGCCAGTTTTGACAACTTTGACAGCTAGATTTGCACCTTGGGACTCTTGCTGCTGGAGATCACACAGACAGACAGCTATATGTGCATGCTTAGTACCATCTGGCCAAGCGTCAGCACTTCATCCTCATTCAGGCATCTGCTTTTCTTGCCCTTCACCCCCCACCACAGAACCAGCCATCTTTCTCCTCCTCTTCCTCACACAGGAGCTATCTCTTCCCCATCTGTGTCTTACAGCTACTCTTCCTTCTCCCTTAATATGATCCACCATATGCAGGTTTTTCTGTACAGCTAAGAGATGGAAATGTTAAGAAATCCATTTTAACATAGTACATTTATTTTTTAAATGTTGAAAAATCTCTTCAATTTGAAATGAATTCCTGCCCTCCTGACACAGGGGTATCAAAGGCAGACCTACATGAGGCCAACAGCATGTCTGTGCAGTGTTGGCATGTCTTCACAATCCTTGCCCCATGGATGCCCTATAGATTTGGCAGATCTTTGACAGAAGCATTTTAAAAGACCTCTAGGAGTGTGAGGGAAAAAGCTCCACTTTCCTTTTCCTAAAATACAGTGGTTTTCTTTTTCATCTCTTGCTACCCTAAGGATGATAAAGTTGTCTAAATGTATATGCTTCACATGATATTTTTCTTCTCAGTCTCATCAACCAGAGCAATGTGGTCCAATTTCCTCCTAGCAACTGAACCATAAATTGGCAAGCTCACCAAATGAGGGAACATAAGTGTAATTGCACTTAACTGACAGGCCATCACACACCGCAAACTACAAGTTCAAGGGCAGAAACATTAATGACAGCAGCGTGTATATACAGCAACAGTCGTTTTTGATCAGGAAGAGGATGCAGAGATGTCTTAATTGCCATACTTACTGTTGTACATGTCGTGCTACATTTAACCTATTTGAAAGATAGCATGCAGGTTGCACAGCGTTAGAACATTAATGAATTGCTGCTGCATGTGGTTCCAGCTGAAGAGAGAATATGATTCTCAGCTCAGGCTGCACTTTACAAATACTCATCATTTACTTAGCCAGGGAAAAAAAGCTTCCCTTATCAACCATTCTTATGGTTCAACAAAAATTACACAGTTATTTTTTTTCAAGGGGAGTCACCTCAAACACCAGTAATGTTTTCACGTTTTCTATTAATTGCAGAGAAACCAGAGCAGGCGCTAGTTTACATAACCTTCAGGACACAGTAATGTCTATCTAGACCACATCTTTCTCATGGCTCAGAGATCACACATTCTGTTGGTTCATCTCTAATGGGCGGCTGTCACTGACTGTACTTTTAATGTTCTTCTCCTAATGGAAAGCAATTAAGGGCAATATTTTTTAAGAGAACTAGCCAAAGGGCTAGATTATAACTTAAAAGAGGACTGATTTTCAGCCAGTGTTTGCAAAGTGTTTAAAATTGGCAGGGAAAAAAAAAATCATAAACCCCAGAAGCGATCAATGTGATTTGAGAAATCCTGCCCACAAAAAGTAACCATGGAATTTGATGGGCTTTGATATAAAAAAAAGATCTGTTTAACCACTGTTCAGCACAGGTACATTTCAAACATACAGCTAAGCTTTATGTTCATGTTCTGATCCTAAATCCTTTATTATCATGAGACAAAATGCACAATCTGTGCTCACAGAAAACCACACCACTTTTAATATTCAGGTGTCAAAGAGTGTCCACAGCTGTATGTTTATTCACTATGCCATTTTCTGAAGAGATAAAAGCTTTAGTCCTACTCCTTATGTAGCTGGTTCCGCTTGCATGCCCACACCACCTAATCTGAGTCATTTAGTACAGGAATGTTTGAGTCACAGCTTCAAATTTTAGTCTCTTGCCTTTATGTTAGCTGTTAGCAAATGTGCCTTTATACACATTAACAGGGGCCAATTAGCAGGAGTTTCGATAAGCCTTTTTGTGTCTGATTGTATAGCAAAGAAATTAAATGACTGATCTTTTATCTTAAAGTTACAAAATTAAAATAGCTAGCTGGTATAATACAAGCACAGACCTATCCTCATAGGACTGACACATTCAGAATATAATTATTATTTAAAAGGATGGAAGTTAAGGCAAAGAAGGTACATAGCAATGGGCTTGTTCTGCAGAAGTCTGATAGATACGTTATGAATACAAAACAATAGAAGCACATAAATGCTGAAATAATGTTATAGAAGCTGTTACAAGATTTTCCCTTGTTTCCTTGATTTGCCACACATTAGCTTGGAAATGGCATATTATTTAAGATCTACATTTGTTTAACTCTTTCAATAGTGGTAAAGACAGGACACCCACAGAAGCAGATTAATATCAGAAAACTGGAGAAAGATCTTTATCGTGTATGAATTTATATTTACACCTTGTTTTCTTCCATACTCAGTTGTGCTGATTTGTCTTATTACTTTCTATTAATGATTCGAAGACTCATACATGCAATGGAATATGCATTTCTTGGCAATGGCCACACTTGTAGCTGCCTTTCAGAACTAGTGCAAGAGAACGATTCAAATCACTTCATTTTTCCTCTCACTCCCTGTTGTGTATCTCAGAGTTTCCAGAGAAGGTCTTTGGCCTCTTGAAAAACACATTAGTTTTGCCATTGATTTCCTGATCTCAACTCAGTTATACAGTAAAGAAAGAAGGCATGGTGTTATAGAAACATCCATCTCCATAATTCACATTATAGAGAGCTACGTCACATTTCTTCTTTTTGGACAGTTTCATGAAGGCAGAGGACAAAGGTCTGGCACATTTTTAAGCAGACTTGACTGCCAGTAGAGTGGGAAACACAAAACAACAACAGAAGTCAATCAGTCAAAAGAAACAAAAATATATCACATGGAGAAAGATCAAGAAGAGCAATGGGAAGGGCCAGAGGTATGGAATAGCCTGTGAGGAAAGACAGTAAGTGTTAGGGCTGTGATGAGAAGGCAGGAAGCAACAGCTTTAAACTACCAGAGAGATTCAGGCCACATCTGCAAAAGGTTTGTAAAAGTAAAGTTCAGGGAGCATAGGAAAGGCTTATCTGGGAAGACTGCAAAACTTCAATCACTGAAAGTCTCAAAAACATGCTAGACAAACATCTGTTAAGAACAGATGCATTGCTGACACTGCCTTCAAGGTTTTACGTTTTTTTTTCCAGACTCTTTTATAAGATTTTTATACATTACTTCATTTCTTAATGCAAACACACACATACTCATCCAAAGAGCACAGAAAATAATATCAAGTTAAATGTACAAGAAGAGCAAATATGGCTTAAGAATATATAAAAATTAATTTCATAGTAATTGGTAGGTAGATGGAGGTACTAAAAATGTCAGGATGAATCTTAATAAATTAAATTGTCTTTAGGAATTAATAAATCTAGCAAGTAAATATCTGTTCTGACGAAAAGACTTTTTTTAAAAAACCCAAAATACCGATAATTAAAAATAATAACTTCGAGAACACTGAGTTGTAAAAACAAAATATGAACAAAAAGCGGTATCTATAGTAATAAGTCACATGTGCCTGGTGCTGAAATTCACTGGCACAGAATGGTCCTTACTCATCTTCTTAACCTACATCTGTGTGCAGACTCCCTCTTGGAAACGGTCTTCGGCAAGCAGTTTTTTTTCCAAACAATGACGCTAACTATGAGTAAGTGCAGACCAAATATGTGCTGAGGACTTTCTTAGTGTTTAACAGTGGGAGCAATCAAGCTCCAGTGCCCAGGAATGTTTTCTGTCAAAGTTTAATTTACTGGTATAAACATAACTGATAGCAATGCCATAGCAAAGTGACTCCCAAGCTGCTCTGGATGTACAGTATTACACAAGAATACATACCTGGTGTCAGGGCCCAGAAGATACTACCATGGTTGCTGCTTGGGTCATAGTGGTAAGATTACAGCCCCTGAAGAGCATGCAGCACAAATGGGAAATGCAGTTTGGGTGTTGCCTTTGCAACTTGAGATTAAAAAAATTATGTGAATTCTGTCCCCTGAACTACAGAAGGAATGGAAGGGGTTATATGCAGTTTCTGAACGAATCCAAGACTTCAAGTCTTAAGGATAAAAAAAGCCAGGAGAACAAAAATAACAAACAAGCTCATGCCATTGGTGTTCCCAGGCTGCTCGCAGGGTTTTCTGTTGGCTAGCACTAGCCCATATAAGAAAATTAGACTAAAGAAATTATTAAATACTATGAATGTGACTGACCTTCAGTTTGTGTGGATTTGGGCTAATATGGTTTGGGTCTAGTCCTCTACGGTATGGCCAATATTACCAAGCACCAGCCATCAGTCCAGAAACCAGAAACACTGTTTAGTGTCTAATCCTACATCCCAGGCACTGTCTTTAACAATGATGGTCTTTAATTTTACTGACAGGTGAGTGAACTGGATTAAAAGCTGAAGTTTTAGTCTCCTCTCCTTATTAACGAGCACCTTGAATACACAGTGTCTATAATAGGAGTTTCCTTTATTCAAAATCAGGGTAGAGAAGTCATCAAACATAAAACCAAAGAAGCAAGTCCTCTTAGCCTCCAACTCCCCAGTCCTGCCTTTCAGGATATAAACTCCTGGACTTCACTCTTCAGCAACATTAGTCTCGCTGTCTTCTGAAGCAATGGAAAGTATTCTACTTTACATTCAAGCAGACCGAAGTTCAAATCCTGGTAAAACTGACATGCAGTTTGTGAATATTTTCTTCCTATACTGTGCAGAAGCACTAAACTTAGAAAGAAAATTACAAGGGAAAAATTTCATAGTAAGAGAAGCCATGCTGCAATATCTAATGAGAACACAGCCTTTATCCTGATAAAAGTTCGTATTACTCTTTTATTAAGAAGGACTATGCCAGTCTCTCTGTACACATAGCAGATCAGAAGGGGCTTTTATAATGCAGAGCCTTAGAGTATCTTCTGAATGTACCTGGCATTACTCTGATTTGCACTACCTACTGTTCCTCTTCATCTCAATCAAAGAGAATAACTCTGAACAAAGATTAATGAAAATCATTATTGAGGTGATTATTCGCAGAGATTATTTTTGCTGCTAGTGTTTGAGGCATTCATAATGGGGTGTTTATGAGTGGGAGCCATTTTTCATTAAAGCTCACACACACACACACAAAGTTTTTATTTTTTTAAGATTAGGAGCCAGCCTCAAATTAAAGTGACAAATGCTGGCATCCTGGGCTCAACTGTTGTTCCATTCCCTCTGCTCAAAGGAAAAACATAAAATCAACTAAAATTATTTCCTAATTCCAGGCAGAAATGAGTCACAGATCACTACAGATCTCTCTGTAGTGTTTACATAATCATAGTTATTGAAATAAAAAATATTCGCATCCCACTTTATGGTGAAGGGCCTGGGAGGATCTTAAACCAAACTTTCTTTCTTTCTCAAATCTGACATTGTTACATATTAGAGATTATATAATTTGCAGCCAGAGAAAGCTTTGCCATTTACGGCCCATTTAATTGCCCATTTGTCAGTCATCTTGTTAAAAAAAAAATAAATTTGAAAGACCTTTCTTTTTGCTGTTATCAGTAATTTTTATTTCCAAATAATACAACAAACACATAAACACTAGTCATCTCTAATTTAATGTTCAAACCATTAGTAAGGTAATTATGGATGAGACACATCTTGCTTGATTTTAGGTATTGTCCTGTATATCTGTGCTAGTCACCCCAGGTTCCATTTCACAAAGAGTGGGAGAGTGTGAATCTTCTAATTTACTTCAGATATCTATTTTAGAATGAATCATGCCCAGAAGTTCATCTTTCATTCCTCTGATCCACTGCAGATATCTAAAATTTGGAAACACGAATTGTGACCTATGTTGCTAGTCATGCCTGTGAGACACATGGCCACAGCAGTTCTGGCTTTCTGGATGACCACTACACAAGAGGTAAAAGGCTAGAAAACCTTGGTGGAGAAAATGCATCGTGAAATCTTCTGAGACATAACATACGCCATTTCTAGTAAGAATACTTATGTGAGCTAATTTAAGAGTCCTTGCTGCCTTATCTCAAGCCCTCATTCCTCACCCTTCTGGAATTTGGATGATGAAGTCTTCTAAATCATCCAAATATTTCCAATGAAAACATGTCCTGTAGCAAAAAACACTCCAATTAGTGTAAAGTAGGTGCTTTCTTCTCACAGGTATGTCATTAACCTTTCATAAAACCTGACTAGCCTCATTTGAAGGGAGCCAGAAAATAAAGATCAGGAACATGACAGCCTGCAGGCTATCATAATGATAAAAAGTGGCTGAAATAGAAAAGAAGTCCTAATCCTGTTCCAGTAGAAAGCAGGAGTATAGTGCAAGAAAAAACTATAGACACAAAGTCATATCCTTAGATACTACTAGTAACTGGTCTTCTAGGCATACATCAGCTTACAGCCATTGCAAGGTATTGCAGCAGTTTAATTACTTTCTGCCTCGAGAAAGCCAGGGCTAACCAGAGCAAAAGCTCTTGACAAGAATCAAGACAAGAATCTGCTACAGAGGGGTGAGATTTTCAGGACACCTATTACTGCCGCAGGGGGTCACCACTCACCTATATGCTCTGTAGCCACTTAACACACCATGACCTCTCTCAGCCTTCCTCATGGCTTGAAAGCAAGGTTTTCTTTGACTGTAGTGTGCTACTGATGTCTGCTAGTGAAGCTAATCTTGATCCTGCAAGCCCCTGTCCAGTGACTGTGGATGGGCTGCAGAACATGACCCCATTGTCTGTTTACCTCTTGTCCATTATATAGCAGTGGATTAATTGTACTAAGGGGAGCATTGTGGAAATCATGAGGCTCAGTTTTGGGACCAGTCTTGTTTAATATCTTCATCAATGACCTGGATGAGGGGATCAAATGCACCCTCGGTAAATTTGCAGATGATAAAAAGTTAAGTGGGAGTGTTGATCTTCTTGAGGGTAGGAAAGCTCTGCAGAGGGATCTGGACAGGTTGGAGTGATGGGCTGAGGTCAATTGGATGAGGTTTAACAAAGAGAAGTGCCGGGTCATGCACTTTGGTCACAACAACCCCTGGCAACTCTATAGGCCTGGGGAAGAGTGGCTGGAAGGCTGCCTGGTGGAAAAGGACCTGGGGGTGCTGGTCGACAGCCAGCTGAACATGAGCCAGCAGTGTGCCCAGGTGGCTGAGAAGACCAATGGCATCCTGGTTTGACCAGCAAGAGTAGGGAGATGATTGTGCCACTGTTCTTGGCACTTGTGAGACTGCACCTTGAGTACTGTGTCCAGTTCTGGGCGCCAGAGTAGAAGGACATTGAGGTGCTGGAGCGAGTGCAGAGAAGGACAGCGAAGCTGTTGAGGGGTCTGAAAGGGCATGTCTTATGAGGAGTGGCTGAGGGAACTGGGGCTCTTCAGTCTGGAGAAAAGACTGAGAAGAGACCTTATTGCTCTCTACAACTACCTACAAGGAGGTTGTAGCGAGGCTGGTGTTGGTCTCTTTTCCCAAATTACTAATGGTAGAACAAGAGGAAATGTCCTCAAGTTGTGTCAGGGGAGGTTTAGATTAGATATTAGGAAGAAATTCTTTATTGAGAGAGTGGTTGGGCACTGGAACAGACTTCCCAGGGAGGTGGTGGAGTCACCATCCCTGGAGGTGTTTAAAAAATGAGTAAATGTAGCACTTGAGGCTGTGGTCTAGTGGTTAGAGAGATGTTAGGATGAAGGTTGGACTTGATGATCCTGGTGGTCCTTCCCAACCATAATGATTCTATGATTCCCCTAAGTAAAAACCGTTTTGTTGGGGACTTTCCAGTGGTTATTTGCCATCTGTGCCTTGGGGAGTTTAGCTTGGCAATAACTCCTCTCTTCCCCATTGCTATCTATTTACATATAGATTAATTTGTTCCTTGTATCTATGTTAATATTTAAGATGATGTGGAGTTGGTATGTGAATGATCATTCCTCATCTCAAATTTAGCCTTCAGTGTCCACATGTCACTGTGATCCTTGTATGCAAAGCAGAGCCCTTCCAGAAATGTGTCTCGCCTTCACACAGGAAGGTCTCATATGTCCATTTTTTAACTTCCCATTACAAACCAAATGACACATAGCATTCATATTGTTGAACCTTTGTAAACTCAGATTAATAACTGTATTAGTAATTTCACATGTCATATATTTATTTAATTAATACACATATTATTGAGTGAGAATTAGGTAGAGAAAAGGTAAAGAAATGGGCCTCCATAATCTCATGACCCCACCATGTCTTGGGGGCATCAGATGCATCTTGGCCTAATCAGAGACGTCAAGTATTTCAAAACTAATTTAAAATGAGAGTGACATTTTTCTTTTTCCAGGCCTTGGACCAGAAAAAGGCCAATTTTTTTTTTCTTTTGTAGACATCTACTGTGCTACTGAATACTACTCCAAAACTTCAACAAAAGCTCTTTCTGAATAGGCTGGGAATATTTTTTCAAGAGCACTTAGACGAATTAACGAGTCAAAGTCCCATTTCAGAAGCTATTAGGAAATCCTCTGGGCTAGTGATCTATGGTCAATGAGGATGACCTTAAAAATTATTTGCCCTTTCCCTTCTGAAAGAATCCTGTGGAGTTTAAATCAGCATAGATACTGTCATATTGAGCATGCACATCCACTAGAAAAAAAAAGGAAAATAGGAGAACAAAATTAAAAAAAAGCTGAATCATAAAGATTTGTGGCCTTCAATTTATTTGTTTTTCACTAACTTAAGAATGTCATCTAGAGAAAACAGATTGGAGTTTACATTCATTGGTGGAAAATTTACTTGAAGACAATTTTCACAGTTAGGTTTCCTTTCTTATTGCTATTAATAGCGTCTGTACAAAGATTCATTCACAGCCAGCATGGTTTGGAGATGGTGATTGCACAGCAGGCTTAGGCACAAAAGCCACTGAGTTGCCCAAAAGCCATTAGAGAAGTAGGTGAATTAGCAAGTGTGCGTGGTGGTGGTCGTGTCAAGGGGAAAAAAAGACATCTTGTGTTGCGGGGGTGAGTTAATGCACAGCTACTTTCATGTAAGATTAGATTCATGCAATTAAAATCAGAAAACCAGGGAGTTAAGAGAATTAAGATTTCATGAGGAATATTAACTTGATCTTGACAAAACTTCTCTTAACTTTATGGTATATGTTTTATGACAAATATTTAAAACCTACCCCCATACTCAGCAAAGATTAAAAAGTTTGGCTAGTGAAAGTCAAGAAATTCTTAGGCTCTAGTGTCAAACAATTTTATCACAGTTGCAATTTTATTTAATAAAAGTTATAAAAATTGAACAAATACACTGAGAAATACTTTGAAAATTTTAAAAAAGAGCAGAGGATTAAAATGTGGGGTTAAATTACTTGCCCTGTTTTAAATTCTTCATAATTCTTTTTACTTTAATCTGGCAAAATGTTGGCATTATGCTTTTCGATCTAAGAGCATATACATATTCAGTTTAAAACTCAGTCTGACATTAATAAATCTTTAAACCTTTGAAGATATAGAGAAGAGTTTCTTTCATTGCTCCACAATTATTGAATCAATCACCATCAGCATAATGTTAGAATGATCAAATAGCTGAAGCCTTAACTTGACCTGACAGTCTAGTTCAAAAATGAATAGCATCCTTTGATTGTTATTACAGTTTGCCTTGGTCCTACCTAAAGAAATCCCTTCCAAAATTAGAAAGAAAACATGGAAGACCTCAAAGTGGGGAAGTAGACAGTGTCTTCTGCATTATGCATCTTAATTGTGTGTGTGAAATGGCATCTTATTCTCAGATATGTGCAGAATGAAGATGCAAATTTACGCAAAAAGTTACCAGGGCTGTCATGCAAAATGCAAATGCAATGGACCCTCCTAAAATTGCATGACCATCTCTCATATTTTAGCATTTTAAGCAGGCTAAAAATTAAGATTTAAATTAGAAATACATAGCCTTATGTTCAATAGATGTAAGGTCTAAAAGTGAATTTCAGAAAATACATTTATTAGCTAATTTAAATACTAATAAGGAGATAGCCACTGAATAGTTATACTTTTGACCTTTAATGATCCATCATCAGTGTTGTAGTACTGATGAAAATATGAAAACCTTTCCATCTCGCACTGTCTGTATTGTAGCTATACTTACAGGTCCTCACAACTTTCATAAACACATCTTAACTCTATGCTTTATTAACCATGTGTATTTATATATATCTAAAGTATGATTCCAACTTTCATATTTACAAAATAATTTGAACCATATATGAACAAGAAAATAAGAGATGTATTACTCATCTGTAGGAAAATCTTATGCATAATTGTAAGTCAAAATTTGCCTGATTTATTCATAGCTGCTAAGCAGTACATACCTAATCTGCTGTACACTATGCTGAAAATTTATCCTGAGTCTAAAAGACATATTTTACTTATAAGACTGTATAAACAGTCACAAGCCAATTGCAAGTATGCAGTTACATGACAAACCAAATCCAAACAGAAAGCAAATTCACACTGATAGCTTAGCTGACCCCACACCAAAGTTACTTCGTGTTTTTTAAAAAGACTCCTCTTCTCTGAGTGCTTACACTGTCTTTACTTGTCTCAACCTGAGTCTAGAGAAATCCAACAGAAATCTATTTCATGTTTTACAGACTAGCTGGACCTAAACAACGACTGATTTGACTGGTAGTGGTAGGTAGTTAAATCTGAGGCAAGTGCCCCATTGTGAAAAGATTTCAGACTTTTGGGGGCCAAATTCACTCATATTAGAATAGGTGAGTTGAGCTTAAAAATACTCCTTTTGTGTCATTGACTTTAAAAAATGTTTATAGTAACTATCTCAGATTCAGATGTGTACATTGTATGTAAATCCCACCCTCTATGTATCTACAGTATGTGCAGGTGGAATTTTATTGTGCTAGCACCAGAGTTTCAGTGTAGGATTTATGAATCATACTATGGTTTCAGCTGCCAGGTCTGAACCGTCTTCCAAGCTGGAGAGAGACTGTCAGCACACCAGCAGAGACAGGAAATCCACTTAAGACAAGATCTGGGATGGTCCCATAATCTGAATGCTTGTCAGTAGTGTGAGTACCTTAGGTACATTCCTGCACTACATCCCTGAGTTTAGTTTAATTTGAAAGGAATCTAAGTCACAAAATCCAACAGGGCTTTGCCATACAAATAGAAATATATTTTCTGTCCATGATCAGATTTACTGTAAGTACGCACTGCTGATCCAACTTAAAACACTACTATAGTGTACTTTTTCAGAATCAGATGCTATTTACTTGGCAGAATGTTCTGTTGACATTGAAGATCCCACTAACCTGTTGTATTAGGAACTTAGCACATTTGAGACTCCAGCTTTTTACTTTGGAGAAGATTTCATTATATGGGCTGTTTCCACAGCATAACTTTAAAAATAATGGTAGAATAGTAGGATTTATTCAAGACTTTCCACTGAACCTACACTCCACTTTCTTCCTGCAGGAATTATTGTACATTTTGTAATTAGTTATAAGTTTATTTTCTTTTCTATTCAAACAGTTATGCTAAGTACTATTCAGTCTCACTATTGAGGTTCATATACTAATGCTCCCCCTAAGCAGAATCGCTGTCTTAGATTGATGTGCTCTGTGGACTGGCCAAATAATGTGCCGTAACATCAATCTATTGCTTCATCCTAGAATTTCCACTTTCCATTGGTTGTGTTCTAGCTCTGAATGTTAAACAAGTTACATGCAGGGTTTATGTACTGTTCGCCATATGTGCAGCCACTTCTTGGGCTGCTGTCAATGGTTTTTTTATTTTCCATCTCTACCTCAAGTGTTGTTCTCAATGACTAGGTCTGAAAGTGATAATTACTTCCCCACTGCAGAGACAAACTGATTTACATATTTATCAAGGGGAAACTGGATGGCTCTGAGCATACCATAGAAACATTTGCATATTTATAACCTGGAATGTACAAAAGCTGAAATTAAGATAGGGATGTCTTGGTCTTACTTACTAAGCTTGTTTTTATACAAAGGTTTTAGTCAGCGGATTTTGTAATCAGAGCACTAATCTGAGTGCTTAAAGAGTGAAATATCTTTTTTTCACCACACAAAATCGACACAGAGATTAAAATGATTGTTAGCTTGTGAATGATGGTGTGCAGAAGTTGCAACATTAAGTTTTCATAAGGTGAAAATCTTAGATTTTGAGCCCTGAAGAGCTTATGTACTGTGGAATTACCTCAATTAAACTCCTACAGCAGGAATCACAGAATCATTATGGTTGGAAAGGAC
>JAVSBS010022849.1:19537-35361 GCA_033124195.1 Coracias cyanogaster | reverse complement strand
AGGCTTTTGTTCTTCTTAAGTACCCAGCCGTTAGTTTCCTAATAACTTATGGGAGAAAATTCTATACCTAAAAAGGAGCAAAAGGGAAGAAAACCCTAACCCCCAACAGTGTCATCTGCTAAATTCCTGAGGGTGCCCTACATCCCCTCATCCAGATAATGGATAAAGATATTAAACAGAAGTGGCCCCAGAACTGAGCCCTGGGGAACACCACTTGCGACCGGCCACCAACTGGATTTAACTTCATTCACCACAACTCTTTGGGACCAGCAGTCTAGCCAGTTTTTTAATCTAGCGAAGCATATGCCCAGCCAAGCCATGAGCAGCAAGTTCTCTGGGAGAGTGCTGTGGGAAACTGTCAAAAGTCCAGGTAGACAACATCCACAGCCTTTCCCTCACCTGCCAAGCAGGCTACTTTGTCATAGAAGGAGCTGAGATTAGTCAAGCAGGATGGGCCTTTCATAAACCCGTGCTGACTGGGCACTCAAAGTGATCTGCTCCATAATCTTCACTGACACTGAAGTCAGACTGACAGGTCTGTAGTTCCTTTCGGCCTTTCTTGTAGATGGGTGTAATATTTGTTTACCTCCAATCAACTGGGACCTCCCTGGTTAGCCAGAACTGCTGATAAATTATGAAAAGTGGTTAGGTGAGCACTCCCACCAGCTCCTTCAGTACCCTTGGGTGGATCCCATCTGACCCTATAGACTTGTGTGTGTTTAAGTGGTGTAGCAGGTCACTGACCCTTTCCTCTTGGATTGTGGGGGCTTCATTCTGCTTCATGTCCCTGTCTTCCAGCTCATGGGACTAAGCAGTCAGAGAACAACTGGTGTTACCATTAAAGACTGAGGCAAAGAAGGCATTCAGCACCTCAGTCTTTTCCTCATCTGTGGTCACTGTTTCACTCCCACATCCAACAGAGGTTGGAAATTTTCCTTAGTCCTCCTTTTGCTCTTAATGTATTTATGGAAACATTTTTAACTGTCTTTTATGGCAGTAGACAGATTTAAGTTCTAGTTGGGCTTTGGCCTTTCTAACTTTCTCTTACATAGCCTCTCGAAGTCTTTGTAGTCTTTCTGAGTGGCCTGCCCCTTCTTCCATAGGCCATAGCTCTTCCTGAGCTCCAGCCAAAGCTTTCTGTTCCACCAGGCTGGTGGTCTTCCCCAACAGCTTGCCTTACATCACACTGGGATAGCCTGCTTCTGTACCTTGAAGATTTCCCTCGTGAAGAATATCCAGCTTTCTTGAACTCCTTTGCCCATCAGGACTGCCTTCTGAGGGATTCTTTCTACTAGTCTCCTAAACAGGCCAAAGGCTGCCCTCCAGAAGTCCAAGATGGCAGTTCTATTGACTATACTCCTTACTTCCCCAAGAATTGAAAACTCTATCATTTTCTGATCACTGTGCCCAAGATGGCCTCTAACCTTCACATCACCCACAAGTCCTTGTCTGTTCACAAACAACAGGTTTAGCAGGGACCCTTCCTTCCCTAGTTGGCTGACTTACCAGCTGTGTCAGGAAATTATTTTCCATACGCTCCACGAACCTCCTAGACTTATTTCCTCTCTACTGTATTGTGTTTCCAGCAGACATCTGGTAAGTTGAAATCCTCCATGAGAGCAAGTGGTAATGATTGTGAAACTTTTCTGAGCTGCTTACTGAGTATTTTGTCTGCTTCTTGATCCTGGTTGGGCAGTCCCACCATGATATCTGCCTTGTTTTCCTTCCCAGTGATTCTCATCCATAAGTGCTCAACCCTATCATCACCATGGTTATGCTCAAGACAATCAAAACACTTCCTAGCCTAAAGAGCCACTCCACTGCCTCTCCTTACTTGCCTATCCTTTCTGAAGAGTTTACAGCCATCTAATGCAGCAGTCTGGTTGTGCAAGTCATTCCACCATGTTTCCATGATGGCAACTATACCGCAGTTTTCCTCCTCTACAATGGCTTCCAGGTCCTCCTGTTTGCTGCCCATGCTGCATTCATTGGTATAAATGCACTGAAGTTGGGCTACTGAGCCCATCACCTTTTTGGTGGGAGAAGACCTATTTCCTACCTGATCATTCCCAGGCACTTCCATGATTTCTTGCCCATCAATATCTCTTGTATGTTTAGTATTACATGGCACTCTGTCCCCTACCTCCACTGGGATGGCAGACTTAAGGACCTTGCTAGCATGCCATCTCAGAAACGTTGATGTGCTGCCTCCAGGCCTATCTCCAGCAAGCCAGCTTTTATCCCTTTCCCCCTTGGAATCTAGTTTAAAGCTCTTTTGATGAGCCTTGCCAACTCCTGTGCAAAAATCCTTTTCCCCCTTTGAGACAGGTGTACCCTGTCTGCTGCGAGCAGGCCTGGTGTCCCCCCTCACAGTCAGAAAAACCAAGGTGCGGCTGATCACACCAGGCTCGGAGACAGTTATTAATCTGATGGGTCTTCCTGTTCCTTCCCTGCAACTGGAGAAACTGAGGAGAACACTACTTGTGCTCCTGATCCCTTGACCAGTCATCCCAAGGCCCTGAAGGCTCTCTTGATTGCCCTCAGACTTCTTGTTGTGAGAGCTCCCAGCTCCTGGTGGCTCTCTTTGCTCCCTTGGCATTTCCCTCCCAAAGGAAAACCTCAGGAAAGCCCCTGTATGCCAAGATCCACTGCTCTTCTACAGGCCAGGCTGGCTCTGGAGCAGCTCTCCTCAGCAACTGGCAGATCCATGGATTATTAGATCCATCTGGAAGCTAACAGTCTATTTGTGTTAAGCAGGACAGAAATTCTCCTTCAGCATCAGTCAAGGAAGATGACACCGAGAAAGACAGAGGATAAAAACATAACTCATGTTCTGAAACAATCCCTAAAGACACCTAAGAAACAGAGCAAGCACCTTCATACCATCATATCTAATCAACGAAATAGGAACTTCAGTTAAGAAAAAAGAACATTTCACAAATAAGCTTTTAACCACCTTTCTGTTCAAAACACGCATAAATGCTCAAGTTAATTGTAATTATAACCGAACTTACTGGTATTATATTAAGAGCTAATCACTATGGAGCAGGCTAAGAACACCAGTAAAGACACACAAGTATGAATCTAGTCCTGCTGGTCTCTTGTATCACTCATTACCAGAATGAAGTATATAATAACTTTCAGATAACGACCTGATCTTTCATGAAGAAAAAATTGTACAAGTTAGTTCCTAATTCACACCTTAGGTAGAAGAAGTAATTACATGCTTTTAAAAATATTTTTTTACTTGGCTGCTCTAAGTAGTTGCTCTGCAACACCCTGGCTGTGCTCTAGTCAGACTTTTCTCAGATCCAGTGTGACTTCCAGGACAAGAACTTTAATTTGTATGAAGAAATTTTAATTCAGCTTTTGAAAATACAATGTATGCAGGGTCCAATCAACACCTGCAACTTTTGGGAACTGTCTCACGTAGCTACAGAACTACAGCAGAACTCTTCACATTCCGCAGGCTTCTGTATGTGATCCCACAGTAAATAGAGTGGTCAAGTCTCCTATAACTATTTTTAATTGCCTTTTGGACAATATTGTCACAGCAGCAAAGCCTCTTACCCTAGTAATTTAAACCAATGCTAAATGCCAAAGAAAGAGTGATCAAATCTTTGATTCTCATAAGAAAATGTATCTGTTCATGAAGAAGTGTGCCCAAATGAGTTTAACCTGTTTAATGGATTAAAAAAAATTTCAAACAAATGAAGGGCACAAATTAATTTAAGCATTTTTACAAAATCTTATTTCTGCAGGAACTTCCATAATAAATGAATAAAAATTCCCATAGCAACTTCCTGCACTGTATGATGCACATGTTGCTCATGAAACACAAAACATCTTCTATCTGAAACATTCAAATCAAAACATAATTGGAATGTGGATAGCTTTTATATTTTAAAAGCAATACATTTCCTTGGATAGACATTTTTCTATTTTTATGCTCATCTTGTGACTTTCCTCAATCAATCAATTTTACATGAATAAAATGGCTCTCATACAAACACCTCTGGGCAATGTAGAAACTCAATATAAAATAAATACAGTAAAATATTAATAAGACAAACTATGAATTTTTGCTATCCAAAATATTAACATACATTTTCTTTTAAAGAAGGATGATTGAAATGCATATAGTAAGAGAATCCAAGCAGGTAAGAACTTAACTTCAAAATGGTACAATGTGATTACTTTTGCCAGTAACATCGTTTGCTTTGGCTGTTGCAGAGCCAATGAATTTTAATTTATGACAATTGACTGCATATGATCCTGTCGAAATTCTTGTCAGGGATGTGAGTCTGACCTAATGCCCCAGAAGGAAAATCCTTCCGCTGACCCACTAGGACTCATTAAAAGCTGTCAGGTAACATACAGGCTCTGTTCCTAAACTGCTTTCACTTTTATATATAATCAGTGGCACAAACATATAGTTTCTAACCCTGAAAAAACAAGCACTCTCCCTTATAAAAATCAGGAATATGAAACACAAAAACTTATGTTTACATTCCACAGAGAATTACTATGTAATACCTAAACTTCAGCTTTTAGTTTCCAGCTCATACTGTGCATCGAACAAAGGCCTCTCCTTGCAGCAAAGTAGTGCATGTTTTTTACTGTTGTATCAAAACAGTCATTTAGATATGGTAACAATATGTTTTAACTATTTAGGTTTTGGGTTTTTAGACTAAGTAGGCCAATCCTCACCTATACACAACCTTTCTGTCACACCTCTCTTCCCCAAACCGCATTCACTAACTCAAGTAGAGCTAAAACGTAAGTTTTTGTTTCTCACTTCATTCAAAAACCCAGAAAAACATGCTACATTATTCATGTTGGGTTCTTTTTTTTCCTTTCAGTCATGAACAGTTATCAACCCCACAGTAGCACGATAGAACATTTACTGTACTGGGTGTCTGTGGCAAGGTGCTAGCAGCAGGGGCTGCCAGGCAGCCTTGGTCAGGAAAGTCTGGGGCTGCCCCATGCTGGACACGGCCAGTTCCACTTGGCTCCGACCGAACCATCACAGGGTGGTGGTGCCTCAGGGAAAAGAGATTTAAGAAAGGACAAGACCACCACAAAGGCTGAGGAGGGAAAAAAAGTGTGAGAAACAGTCCTGCCAACACCACAGACAGTGAAGAAGGTGAAGTGGAGCTTCCTGAAGAAAGTGATGCCTTAATGTTCTTTATTTCTCACTATCCAAATCTCTTTTAACTGGCAATAGATTAATTTTCCAAAGGCTAGGTCTGTTTTGCCAATAATAGTGACTGGTAAAAAATCTCCCAGTCTTAACCCATGAGCTTTTTTTCATCCTATTTTCTCTCCCCTTGTTCTGTCAAGGAGGAGCAGTGAGCCATCGGCTGGCCAAAGATAACCCACCGCAATTACCTACTATCTTTACACAATAACAGTACTGGACATTTTGCTAATACTTTGAAGGATGTTTATGTACTATAGCACTATGAAAACTTACTGCTTATATTCTGAAGACTGGTAGCCCTAAAAGCGTCAAATTAAGAAAGTAGCAACTTAATGT
The DNA here is from genome assembly GCA_033124195.1 of Coracias cyanogaster. Taxonomy (NCBI): domain Eukaryota; kingdom Metazoa; phylum Chordata; class Aves; order Coraciiformes; family Coraciidae; genus Coracias; species Coracias cyanogaster. The sequence continues at coordinate 29,822 of JAVSBS010022849.1, read as the reverse complement.
AAAAATCTCCTACTGCTATATATACGGTCCCCAATATAACATTCTTCAGAAGTCTTTCTTCCATTACTGTATGTACGTCACAGCATCCCAGCTATATAGTTTTTTAAAACTTCTAGCTTATTTACAGTAAGTCACAAACAACAAAATCTAAGTTGTCATACTTATGGCTTGTTTCTGTAAGGAACACAAATACTGTCACAAGGGCTGAAGCTTCTCTACAGAAACTGATCTGATCCCATTGCACCAAACAGCTACTGAGAGGTGCAGTAAACCTGCCCAGTAAAACAAACAGACTCTTCTCGTCTCACAAGCAAGCTTAAAAAAAGGAATGGGAAATACCTCTGTTCAAAACTGGGAGATGAAAACATGATAAATGGTAACAAAAGTCAAGTGCCAAAAGCAAAAAAGGACAGTAAGAGCAAGCTGTGGAAGCCAGGTTATGTGCCTGGTGGAAGGGGAAGAGAAGGAAAGCATGAGTAAGAGTGTGTTACTGCTGAGTGTCCTGGGTTGTGGACTGTAACTGCTCTGGGATAGCTCTGGGTGCACGTGGCCAATGTAAGCACAAGGACAAACATATCGTTCCAGTACAGTAAATTAAAAATATCAAGTAAGCTGGTATTTAATACACATAGATGGTCAATCACACCACAGCAGATGCATTTCCAATGTCACCCAGCAGTAGCTGTTCTTCTTGCAGTTGTCCAGAGTCTTGTGCAGTGATAAAAGGAAAAACACAAGCAGCTGAAGGGTTAAGTAAAGATACATGATGGAGAAGAAGACGAAGAAGACGAAGAAGACAAAGAAGACGAATAAACAGTGAAACTGTTAAAATGTGGGTAAAGACAAGCACCAATATGCTGGTGTCAAAGGTAAAGTAAAAGAGATTAAAGTCATGGGTAACTGATGTCATGAAGCATTTATTTAAACACGATCCAGCTGCCCTGAACTGTAACGTAAAAGGGACCCTTTCACAAAGTGCCTGCCAGCAGTCTCAGAAAGGCCTTGTGTTGCATACCGCCCGTAGGAAATTTAAACTGTCCTTGATTTAAAGCAATTGAAACTTTTCAATGAAATGCAAATAATAACTTTAATTTCATGTGATGTTACCATTAAACACTATACTATAGAGGTGCTATCTGAAATGTTACTAGATGCAAGAGATTTCCAGGGTAGCTCAGGACGGATGCAACTAGGCTATCCTTCAATAGTGAAATTCCCACTGATTTCAACAGAATAGATTTAAAGGCAGAACTGAGCACTACCGAAATTCCTTTATTTGTGTATTCCACAACTGGGATTCACGCAGTGCTGTTGTATTATGTTTCCATCTCCACTGCACACCTTCTAGTAGATATAGGGAGAAAAAAAAATATAAAACTGGGATCATTTTAGCTTCCCTGAGTTAGCATTCTGTTGAGTCTACTGATTGTAATAAAATTATTTGCCTGAGACAAACAAACAAGATCTTGCCCTTGAGTTCGTAATATTGAAAACACTCTGTAGGAGCCTTTCTAGATATTCAAGATATCCATTAAAAACAGAGTAACTGATTACATTGTGAAGAAAATACCCTTCTTCTAGGGAATTCTGCACACATGGCAGGCCCTACTCAGTTGTCCACAGAGCATCCAAGGTAATCCTATCTGGCCTCCAGCTGTCACTTCAGAAGGGTGCAGTTCTCCTATGTCCTATCTACCAGCCCTCTCAGGATATTTCAGATTTGCAGGACGCAGAATCAAGCCCACTATGTCAAGTATAAAACAACTGGACTAGATGTTCAGCAGATTTTACATTGTTTTTTACAAGGCTTCAGCAGTGAGCAATTAATGCAACACGTAAATCTGCTCAGGTAAATGCTTACATTTGGAAGCTTGTCCATGCTTACCTTCGCTCTTTTTGCATCTTGTACATTTATTTTTATCATGAATTTACAAATCACTTTCCTGATGCCAAATTCCCCATGTGATCTATTAAAATCCAGCCCAACTAATTCATAGGAAATACATGCTAATTGTCTACACTAATTGCAAAGCAAAGACACAAATTTTGCCTATAAATCCAACTTTATTTTCTCATGTGCCAGAAAGGTATTGAAACAGTGTTCACTGACACGCAGCAAAAAAAAAAGTATTTGCAATACATTTTTCATTTCTTTCATTGCTGAAGTCAATAAACTCTAACAAAAATTACTATGGCTAATTCTGCTTTTTCTCTTTCAATCATTGAAGTGTAAAATAGAGGGATTTTGGTTGGTATTGAGCGTTAATTCCAACACAAGTTTAAATTTAGTATTCCTAGTGAACCTCTATGTTGTTATATATGAAGAAAATCATAAAGCAACAGGTGACTTGAAATGTTTGACTGATTTTGGTTATTGCATGAAGTGAAAGTACAGTACTGCAGTTCTGTTTAGTAGCTAAAGTTATCAATTTCAAAATTACTACAGAAGTGAGGTATATAAAAGTTTTTGAAAGATACTTTTCCTTTAAAAAAATTCAGCCAAGTAGAAGATGTATTTTCTACTTTTTCTGTATTTCTCATCTCCTTTGTGACACTCTACTTTATAATCACCACTTAGATGGAACGGAAATATCCACAAGCTGCAGATAATGTAAAAACTTTGAATGTCCAGTACAAATAACAGACTACTCATTGCCATTTACAGATTAGTCACTTCAGCATATACCAAGTTTATTGAATTCTAAAGTGTGTTTTTATTAACTTGTTTACACACCAAAATTTTACAAGGCCAATACACATCAGAAATGTTTGCACACAAGAATTACTGCAACAAGTTGTGCTGATAGACTGACTCATAATATTTTTCCATTTCTGACCATCATAAGATTCTGCAATTAGAAAAGCAATCCAATAATATACTGACAAAAAACTGCACCTGCCTTTATGCCCTCTATGATAGAATTATTTTGCTGTATGTTGAAATATTCATCACCACAAGATGTATTCTGGGACTATGTGTAGTCTGAATGAAAGATGATACAACAAGACAACTTACTGTATATTAGAAGAAATAACAAAGTTGCTGCAGCACAAAGAGAAGGAACTAACCTAATATAATTAGAATTTAAGAAGTCATATTTTCTGCCTGAGTATTCCACAGTGAATTGACAAGTGCCTTCTGGGCAGCACGTAACTATAAACAGGAACTTGGGATGAGTCTTCAATGAAACCTTTGCCTCCAGGACACAGAGATAGGATGGGAGGGAGCAGAAGGCCTCTACCACTATCAGAGAGGGGAGGATGGCTCTCCTGTAAGTAATAGATACCTCTAATATTCTCACAAAAATGCGACAGCTAAGAATAAAAGCTGTCATCATGGCTAAGAGAATAAGGACCAACACACCAGTTGCATGAAATAAATCAAAATTTGATGCTAAACGTTAAATTCCTAACCAAAGCAAAACTTTGTGCTTTCTTTAAAATATCTTTGTAGACTTCAGTCACAAAGAAAGGAGAAAGATAAACTAACCCTTTGAATGGAACATGATGAGCCAAATGGTTGCTGCCTCCCATCAGACACAGACCACCCTGCTTCACCTCAGGAACGTAGTACCTGACTGCAAGGACAGGGGATCCAGAAAGCTCATTCTCTGTAACACCAACAGCTCAAGCTGTTTCACACAGGGTATTTGTTTTGAGGACTCCTGTTAAATTAACTATTTCATTACAGCGACTTTCCCTGACTGCCGATCAAACAGTAGCAGTAACAGATGACAGGTAAATGTGTCTAAGGAACCAGAACTACCACTGTTATTCTGGGACTAGCAACATAAGACTAGAAGCACCTCACCCAACTCTGCCTAGCACTGCTATCAGTAGAGCTGCTGGGTGGGTAGGCTTACAGCAAATTTCCCATTCCACCTACGGTGTGAGAAACCGATGAGACAAGAATACTGAATGTAAACCTCTTCTAAGACATCAGATGTAGTTGGCCTGCTGTCTTAAGAAGTGAAAGTGTTGTGCAGAGAGTGATCACAAAAAAAAAAAAAAGGTATCACACTGGACCTAGTCCTTACCTCCCTCTTCCTGAAACTGAAAATGATGTCCTCAAAAAGGCCGTATTCTCAGATAAGCACCAGAAAGCCGAGCACACATATTCTCTGGTTTTTATGTATTTTCAGCTCTTCTACAGCCTGATCAACTCTTTCTACAAGGTAAAGATCTCATTTTGCTTTGCCTCTTGCTGGACAACATTAGGATGATACTCCTTATGATGTCCAGAGGTGTGCACCAAAGGGATTCACAGATTCTACAAATTGCCTGAGCTCCAAAAGAACAGATTTCTCATCGAGAATAAAGACCCCGAGTTTGGAGGTACCTCGAGTGGCTTTTCCAGCCTTTTAATGAGGTAAATGAAACTGCCAGAAAAGGCAAGGGAAATATGAAAAGAACTCTACCTTTTGAATCTTTTCACTGTACGATACAGGATAACCTTAGTAAGACATACCTGAAAAACAGAGTTCCCATTTACAACTAAAGACGCACTTCTCCTACATGCTATACAAACAGCAGAAATACTATTTCCCAGAAACAGAGGCTAAAGGAAACAAAACCAGAAGAAAGACAGAAGCAATGATTAAACATGCTATCAGCAGGCAATCAGCATGCAGGCACATTATTATTTCTTAGTAACAATTAATTTCCTTATATGTTTGCTTTAGTCTTGAAAGAAAAAAAAAAGTATGCATTTAATTGAAGTGCTCTGTAGCTTTTTCAATATTCCTTTTTTATAAATCAAATGCTTCTTATATATATGGATATATTTGGCATTTGCACTTCCATCTTTTTCTTGTTACTACTGTAATAGTAGTGAAAGCATTCAGTATTTATGTTCAGCTTTTGCCTTTTTGAGTTCTTTAATAATCAGATTTCTAATAATTCTTCCCTATTCAAATACTGTTACAATGTTTATGCATTTCTTTTACAGATATGTTATTTTTGCTTTCCATAATTGTTTTTAAAGAAAACTAGGAAAATAACACCTAAAGCCTGTCAAAGATATCGGTATTTCTACTAAAATTAAAACATTCAATAATTTTGAGAGAGATTTTCCCCCACATCATGTGATTTTCTATGCTTTTGAACACTGTTTTTAAAAAATGCATTTACATGACACTTTTATACTATACTGTCACAAAATTACAATCTAAGCTATCACAACAATTGCTCACCAGCATAACCACAAACACAAGTCAGGAGTGACAAATGCTGCGTTCACCCATGAACAAACAGTATATACTACTACACTTGTGATTTTTTAGTGTTATTTTTAATTAAGATAAAATTGAAAAATACATATTTTATACCTAAATATGTAACATACCACCAAGCTCTCCAGTTTTGCATATTTTCATGGTTGAAGAATAAACTCCAGAAAATATTAACCACCCACAGAGATCACCTTGACATGCTTTTGCTGCAGAAAATAGAACATTATACAAACTATTGAAGCCTGAAGCATACTCAAAACATCACATCCTATTTGTAAAATGCACAGAAAGAATAATGGGACCAGTAAGAACATTTAAAAAGTAATGTGTTACATTCATTTTTAACTCTAGAAAAAAAGAGTTTTCTGAAAAAGCAGGCATACTTACTTTGCAATATGATCAGACTATGCTGAACACATCTGTTGGATAAATTCTGCTTGATTTTATCCATACTATCTCAAAGACATTGAAGACTAAAATTAAGCCATATCCACAACAAATATGTATGCCTGATATGAATAGCAGAGGACAAGCTAGACAACCAATGCCCTTATATGAAAAACTGGCAATCACAATAGAATTTCCCAAATTCTTATTTGAAAGAAATGTAGTATTCAATTTCTCTTACTTTGGAGGACAAGAACATTTGTAAAAGCTTTAATCTAAACTATGACTGTTCTCAAATTTAGAGAAACCAGGGTGAAGGTTCAGGATGTACTACTCCTTCATAGATTCATGCAAGCTGCCACAGGACTTCTGGTTGTGAAGAAAGGGTTATGCAAGTTAAATCCAGCTAAGATTTTAAATATTTTTTTTAAGTAATTCCCAAGAAAAATATGGTATCACAGCTGTGACAGTAAAAATCAACCTTAGTGACTCAGGGGAACCCTTCCAGACCTAACTTCTGAGGCCAATACACAAATTCATACAAATTCAGATAGAGCATTAGCATGTATAGAGAAGCAGTAGATAACTGTAATAACAATTACAATGAGGACAAATAATGCAATGCTGTCTAATGACAAGTTTAATATACAAAGATCCTTATGTGTCATTACTTGTGCTTTGCTCCACATAGAGAACGAAAAATAAGCATTATTAAAGTATATTGAATGTTCTACTAAACTTATTTCATCTCGTAATTGCTCTGAGTCCTCAATAAAGAGGACAACAGAAACCAAATAAAAGGGATGCCACAAAACAATATGAAACATCTGTGAAAAACGAAACATGCTATATATAGGTGTGGGGTTTTTTTTAAAGGAAATATGATTACACAAGAATGAAAACATTATCTATTTGCCTAGCACATTAACATGGAAAATACCCACTAATTCACATAGTGTGTTCACTGACAAGACAGCAGTCTTTGTTTTCTACTACAGAAAGTATTCAGATACTCAAGAGTACTTAATTGTCTTCAGCAACTTTTCCTGGGGTACTCCAAAGAGTATATTAGATCAGACCAGCTATAAATGTCAGAAGTATTTCTGATATTCTTATACCAATATGGTATTTCAATGCTGGTGGAAAAAAAGAGAGGAAAGGAAAAGAAGAGAGAAAGAGGAAGATAGGAGAGGAAGAGGGAAGGGAAGGAGCACGGGAAGAGAGAGACAAATACCTTATCTATTTTAGCTCACTTAAATCTTTGCCATGCTCTAAGTATCATACAGTCTTCACTAAGTACAGTGGTATGAAGACATTTCCTTCAGTCCATTACCAAACAGCCTCATAATCTGGCAAGCAGATAACTTCTTAAGGATCTGGCACTCAAAATGGCACTACTGAACAGTATATTGTTTGGACACTTCCTAAACTTCACTCTTCTCCCTTTATAGTTTTTGTGCCAGAACAAACCCCTTCTTTTAAATAGTTCATACTGTCATTGGTTTGGAAAGAATTATAGGTTTCAAGTTAATACCATTAACATCATCTCTTTGTGTCTTTTCATCATCTTTTCTTGTCTTTTGAAGTGCCTCCTGTTCTTCCTACACCTGGGGAATAAAACCAGAAACTTTAAAATCTGCAGGCTGCTGTGGTGAAGGAAGGACAGGACTGACATAGAAGGAGCTAACAGCCCATTCAGGGAGAAACCAGATTAATTTCTGGAGGTTACATGATGCATTCGTACAGAAATTGGTAGATTTAAGAGTTGCTGTGCTAGGAAACCATTCTGTTTCACTATATGTTTCATGCAACATTTGTTCAGTTATTTTGATGCATCATTAGTATAGGCATCAAAACTGAGATTTTCCAAATCGCTAAAGCTTCAAGCAGGTGAACCATAATTACACTAAATTTCAGGCTCTCTTTTCTTTTTTTTTTTGTGATCTGTTTTATTCCTGAGACTATCACTCTGCACATGCTGTAAAAGTCAGTACAGCTTCAAAGTTTAACCTAGGACTCTGATGGGAACAGGCTGGGTACTCCGATCACATACTCTTGCCTGCATGTTTCTTCCCATTTGCCTCCATTTCTTCCTTATAGTAGCAATATGAGTCTGTTATACTTCTCCCACTACATCCAAAAACTCATTGTGTTCTCACTTCTGCAACTGGTGCCCCTAATGGAAACCAGCAACAATGAGACAGACTAAGGAGAGTGGGAAGAATGACAGCAATAGGATCAGAATATAAAGATCTCTCATAAATATCTCTGCTGAAGTAGAAGAGACAGCTAATGCCAAATGCTGCTGCCCACAAATCTGTGTTCCTGAGGTCAGCGTACTGTGTTGCACATTCATTACGTGAACTGGAGTATCCACTGAGTTACATAAAGCCATACTTGAACAAGCACGGTTACTGCAATATCTTTTCATATATTAAAATGATATGAGATCAATTTCAAATGATCAGAACAAGTATGTCTCAGATGGATGGTATTTTCTAAAGCTTTGCTGGACTGTTTTTTGCCTTATCGTTTCTTCTCTCATGAAGTAATTCACCACAGGGATTCTCAGGATCCTTTCAAAAACTGAACTCAATGTATCTCATAATTCCATGGGATTTCACAATAATCAGATGATTTTTTTAGTAAGTAATTTTGTCTGTCATTTTCAGTGAAAGCAAAAACTATCTTTCAGAGTGACAAATGAAGCAAAATAATGTAAAAACTTAAGAACTTTCATAAACACATTCTGTCAGTAATACCTACTACTGGTAGAGTTTACAGCGGGAGAAAAAGGAACCATTCAGAGCAGATCCTTATAAATTCCAATTACGCTTGTGGTTTTTGGAATATATCTCATATATTCTGGCAAAGCTTCACTCACCATGTAGATTTCTAAAGTAATGTACTGAGCGAAACAGGTGTATGAACCGTTTCATGAAGTAAAATTCTATGAGCAATTAGCTGCTGAAGTGTCATCAGTCAGATACTGAGAGCTCTTTTACGTGCATTGTCACCGCACTCTTAGCAAATCCTCAATGTAGTCATTAGGGAGGAAGAAAATTGAGACTTATCTCAACAGAAGAGGCACACAAAGCATTTAAAAGAAGCTGCACACAAAACGTGGTGCAACATGAGTTCAATTATCTCCTTATGCTACAGTATGAGCATGCAGGATGTGAAAATAGAAGGGAAATAGTATAAGTACTAAGGTGCAGGGTGCACAATACAGAGAGCAGTTAGGTAAAGGGCATAATAAACCCTATCTGAGCTCTGTAGTGAAGGAAAAAGAAACACAAAAAGGTAAAAAGGTGTGACAGCAAAGCACTTGTGGGCACCATGGCCTGGAAAGCAGTTGTATTTGGAGGATTATGTTGGACCTCAGACCAAGATCCTTCATTGGCATAAAATGACAAAAAATCTCTAAACTTTTTAAAGCTTTTTTTTAGAATTATGGTGTGTACTTTATTTTCTTTAATATTTGTCGCGGTCCGGGCGCAAGCGTCCATGCCGCCTCCCAAAAGGGAAGAGGATCGAGGGCAAAGCGAGACATTACCCCAACAAGCTCATAGGCAACCACGGAGATCGATGAGTATTTAACAGGTTTATTACCAAACATATTCACATAAAACCTTACTTACTCTACGGAGACATTACGATGTCAAAGGACGCCACGCCCACCCACTCACTCCCCCTTAGTCAACCTGGTGTGGTGTGGTGCATGCGTGTAAGTATATGTCAGGTTCTACCCTCTTCCGGCGTGTGGCGATGGTGGGTCAATAACACTCGACAGGTGGACTTGGGCGGTTCCAATGATGATGGCGACTTGCCAGCTTTTTGGCGCGATTGGAGTCTCTCTCCGACAGAGATGATGATGACGGCTTTTTGCCACAACTTTTTCGGCAGCAGCATGCAATTTCTTCAGTATGGCGCTAGTTTGGAACAGCGCGGCTTCTTTGATGTGGCGGCCCCGGCTTGGGCAGTGCCAGCAACAGCTTCGCTTCTTGCTGTAATTTCTTTCTTCTTTGGTGTGGTGCCCCCAGCTTGGGGCAACACCAGCGACAGCTCCTTGCTGTAATTTCTTTTGGTTTTAAGCGCAGGGTCTCAGCTTGGAGCAGCGCCAGTGACACGGGGCAGGCAGCAGTTTGGCTTGGTGCCACTCCCGCAGCATCGGCTTTTCTCCTCCCCACCGTGCTCGGCTTCAGGCTTCCCCGGCGGCGGGAGGCATTTAGGATTCCTTTCTTTAAGCGGCATTCCTGGCAGCGAGGTGTCGGGTTTCTTTAAGGGTGAGAACTGCAGCTTCTCCGCCCCCCCGCTTCAAACCTTTCGGTGTTTGAACTTGGTGCGGTTCCAGCAGCGGCCAGCGGTGGCATGGGGGGTGTCTGGCTTCTGCGTGGGCTCCGTTCGGCTGCTTTTCCCACCCCTCCTTCTTCCTCCCCCAGCCGCAAGGCCTGGGGCGGGGAGGGGAGGCAGAGGCTTGGAGCAGTGACCTTTCTCTCTTGACAACGCAGCGGAAAGAGGGAGGTTTTGTTTTCTTTTGAGTTTTTATACCTTGTTGCGTCATACGGCTTCCGTCTTCTGATTCCCTCTTTCCGGAGGACTCCCCGATGATTCATGGGAGTTGTAGTTCTTTTTAGCTGACTTAAAAAGACATTTCAAAATAATGG